>VZSC01012127.1:7607-25035 GCA_013398225.1 Steatornis caripensis
TGACGCGTACGGGATGGAACGCTGCGTTGGGTCAGGTTTGGGTCCCCTGTCCCACCCGCTCCTCCCCACCGCAGGGTCCAGCTGGGACCCCTTTTCCACTCTTTCATTTCCAGAGCATAAGAAAGTCAGCAGAACGAAGCAGTGACCTTGGTTTCTATAGGAATAACTATAAGCAAGAGCCTTTCTGCATACCATTCCAACTGGCGTTCCAGCACCAACTATAAACACGGAGCTGTATCACTGCTAGAAGCAGCCACCGTCTGAAAAGCGCGCAGTTAATTAAGTAAGTAAGAGCGCGGTTTCTCAGAAAAGACTTAACTAAAAAGTCAAGTTACTAAAAGAGTATTGGTCCTGTCCTAGCTCAAACCAGGACAGCAAGCAAGTGACAGCAGTTTATCCCCAGCGCATACTTTGGTTTGGAGAAACTAAACTTTAACTCTTCTCCTCCGTTACAGTCAAGCTGCTACCTTCTGTCCCAGAAACAGCAGCGTTTCACCACACTTTTCTTGCCACCATGATCTTTTGAGGTGATAAGGGGGCTGCTCAAACAGACTCCGTACTGCAGATACAGCTGAATGCGAAACACTGTAGTAAACAGCAGAAGGGTGAACCAACTGACAGAAAAGGCCCAGTTTTTAAAATTACTGTAACTCCCCTCCAGCTCCTCTTACGGCAGTCTTACCCACCAACCAGGCCAACGCTAGCACTTCACTGGTGGACTTGGAAACGCAACTGTTTAAATATCCGATGCCTTTGATAACCTAGACCTTCATCTGTGTCAATCCCCGACCATAAAATTTCACAGAAGTTGGAACAGAGGAGGGAGGAGGAAGGTGGCGGTGTGAAATAAACCAAAGAGGTTAAAGGACAAAGTGCTCAAATTTTATCTGATGTAGTCACAGGAATTACCCGGGTTCACAGCAGCACAGGAATGGACCGGTATCCTGCTGCCACAGCAAAATGGGCAGGAGTCCAGTGAAACGTGCTAATTCAGTTAAGGTCTGATAGGTCTCTGCTCTTTATTTTCTCCCCACAACAGCAGCAAAGACGTTCTTAAGAAATTAAGCGATGCTTTCTAATGCCAAGGGCGAGGGCTGCAAGAACCGCACAGAGGAGTCCAGGTGCTTCCCTCGGCGGAAGCTTTTAGGAGCAGGTTGGCCGTAGAAACGGTTTACATATGGCTAACCAGGTGCTGAAAGAGGGAGATGGACAGTGAGGAATTTCTCAACGCTTGTTCTCTTCAAGGGCAGGATGACCTGACTCTTCTTTGGAGGAAAAAAATACCCACGGGTTATTTTTGCGCAAGAAAATTAAAACCCTTTATGACGAGAATCAGGAAAAAATTAGGCTAAACTCTGAACGTCCATTTATTGATTTAATTTTCCCCCTTTACTCTCTTGGCCACAAAAGACAGTTTCTTAAGGGTGTCGTCATGCATACTTTAAGTGGGAATTTTATTTGTATTTTGGTGCGTTATGGCCAGGAACATAAACTGGGAGCAGTTTTTAAGGGATTTTTTGCAAGCAACCTCAGATCAGCAGTGATGTTAGGGGGGGAGGGGGAATAGGGCGAATGTTGTATCATTCCCTGTTCCTAATCTAAATGTTGTTTCTTGGACAACTGGATCCCTTCAGCATACTCCACCCTTACAACGCAGGTATGGCTAATTTACACAGGCAAGGCAAGAACGGAATACACAGAATAGCAGGTGAAGATGCTGCCCTCCGCGAATCCCCTCTGTGAGCTGTCCTGTCTGTCCCCTGTCGTACCTCTCCCTGCTGCAGTCCTCTCTCACTTTAAATCATGTTTAAGATACAGCAGCCTTGCAGGATGAAGCCTTCCGTGTATTCGCAGCTGTGATCAGACACCTTCAGTCACATTTCTCAACGCTCATTTGTGTTGATGGCTCCAGGCCAGAGTGCACTTCGGCCTCCGCAGCGTCCATGGAGAATGCAAGCACGCCCAAAGCCCAACAGCGCGTTTCCAAAAAGCTACTACAGGGAACCTACCGGCCCTCATCGTCATTACAGGCTGCCCAGTGACAGAAGAAACTGGTACCGAGAAAGCAAAAAGGTAGCAGGAAGAGAGGAAGAGAAAGAAGTTTCATTAGAAGTGGGATTTAAGGAAAAGAAACGACCACCGCCGCAGCGCTTTGAAAATACCAAGATTATTCACAGAATAATGCGCTGCTCTGCTGTCGATGCCATGTAACGCAAACACAAGTCTGTCCTTCCCTCCCGCTCAGCACAGGGTGGAGCAGGGGCAAAGGGCCACCTCGAAAATCATAGAATCGTAGAATGGTAGGGGTTGGAAGGGACCTCTAGAGATCATCTAGTCCAACCCCCCTGCTAAAGCAGGTTAGCCTAGAGCACAAATAAATGACAGCTAAAATCAAAGTAAATACAGTGATTTTAAGGCACATTAACTTTACAAGGCCAGTTCGCGTGAAGTTTTTTTAAAGCCTTGCTCAGCTGGCAGAAACCCAGGATGGCTAGAAACCAGCACGGGTCAGGCAGCTAACCTTTCAAACTATCCCAGCAGCGTGCAGATGTCCCTAAACAGCAAAACAATCACATTTGTCAATGCTCAACTTTTAAGGGGGAATGTCGTCTAGATCAGCCTCAGGATCAGGTCTGCGAACCAATGCTGAACTGTATAATCATATTCAGTTGCACAAAAGGTATCTAATTGCCCAACAACCACAAGAACAAAACCCCCTGAGCCACAGTTTACCTAAAGTGATGCCATGGATTTGTTAAAGGCACAGATCATCTCAGTTCTGCTAAGTCCTACTGTGAGACCATCTTTTCCCCTGTGCTGCTAAGGTGTAGTACAAGACAGCTCACATGTCTCCAGCTTGCTACAATTTGCATCGAAGCAAAGGCTAAAGCTTATAAAAACAGAGAGAGACTGGAGCTTTCTTCACTTGTTCTGTTTAAATCTTCTTGACTATCAAATCAGGATCACTACACCCACTTCTTAACTAGCCAAACTCTTCTGCCTGGCCACACGCATAAGCAGAGCTCCTGGATCCTGTGTGAAGTTCTCTACAAGCATCCCCTTCCTGAAGCAAATTGACAGTTCTCTCGCCTAGACCCGTTTATCCACAGTTTAAACACAGATATTTTGGGGGGTTTTTAAACAGAGTCCTCAGATGGAAGGAAGACTNGTTCTCTCACCTAGACCCGTTTATCCACAGTTTAAACACAGATATTTTGGGGGGTTTTTAAACAGAGTCCTCAGATGGAAGGAAGACTCCACACAAAAAAAAAGCCCAACCTGTAATCCCTCAGAATGAGCATCCAACAGTTCTGCTGTTCGTGAAGGCTGGCCGACACAGCAGTGAGCGTGGGAATCGTGGCAGGCAAAGCTGGCTGCCAAGCAGGGACAGAGGGCAGGCAGCAAAGGACTGGACGCAGTCCCTCACTGGGGTGAGAGCAGTACATCAGGCATGGACCAGGGGGTTTTAAAATCCAGCCCTACTCCAGAGAGAGGTGAGACTTTGCACGTGTGTGTGTGCGCAGTGGTGAGGCAGTAATAGTCCGCTGGGTCATGGAAAATACAAGGCCTGTCACAAAATTCTACATTCAGAAACATATAATCAGGACCTTCTCGAGGGTGTTTTAGCCTTTGTCTTCTGTCTCTCATGGAGTCAGGCGCCGTCCCCTTTTCTAGCACAGATGTGCGCTGCCTCACATTAACCAACCCGCGTACCCAAACAAGAGCTTCTGTACAACGCCCATGTCTTACCAAGCAAGCAGTTGCTACCAGAGAAGCCGTGATCTTCACACAAACCCACGTACGGTGATACCACCTGCTTGACCAGTCCTTCCAGCTGCAGGTAGCCCTCGCTGGGGCCAGTAGGCTCATGAACGCTCTGAAATTCAAACATAAAAAGTCAACGTCACCCTTATATAGTTTTGAGTAAAGCCTGGGGTCTGTCAAGTATCTCTGCACTGAAATATCCCAACCACATCAGTAGACCATTTGGAGAAGCACAGCTGATAAGCCCAAAAGGAGATTCGGGTGCCATTCAGGTCAACCTCCCTGTTTAAGTCATAGCCATAACCCTATGGACATCGAGCAGCCAGCTGTCTTTTCTCTGACCAAGGGGTAGGAAGGTACAAGGTACGCTCACACTGAAGATTTGCATGGCGTAACTACAGCCATGTAATTATACCAGGGCAGTTCTACCAGGAAACATCCCTTTATAGAAAAGCCTTAACGCACCTTGGGCAAAGCACTGCTCTTTTCCTAGGCAGGACTGCAGGAAAAGCATCCTCTGTAGTTCAGCTTACAGCTGTGAAGATGGTAGATAACACTAACAAATTTAACGGTAATTGCAGAAACTGTTCACAGACTTGACTTCCTGCAAAGCCTCAAGAAGCGTTTCTTTCTCAAATGCATCGCTTTGAGACCCTCTTTGCCCTCAAGATTCCTTTATTAAAATCGAGCTAGAGCTTTGGCATCTCCTGCTATTACAGTCTGGGTCGCTGGGAACGTCAGAAGAGCGAGAACTCATACAGAAATATCAGCTTAGCCACCTTGCAATTTTGATTGTACTTCAGAAAGTTTCATCCCTCTCCACTCATTATAAGATATGCTAGAGAAGAAATAAAAGCGGGAGGAACCCAAGCAGCCGGCTGTATTTTGCAGGACTGTCAGGCTGGGCAATATAAACAGATAAAACAGTTGATATACTTGGCCGTATTTGGCATGCTGGCAAAATATTCTCTTGAGGTCTGGATAAAGAGGAGAGTCCTCACAGAAGGTCTGGGTCTCTTGGGAGAGGCCTGTGGAAGATGTACAGCATTTCGCCTGCTGGCAGAAGGTGTTCCTCCTCTCATGGGCGCTGCTCAGCATCCCAGCCAGCCAAGGGGTCAGCGCTGGGCAGCCAGCAGCCACAGCTCATTCAAATTCCACAATCCACCATGATGGAGATTCACCCTGTCATTGCAAAGCTAAGAAACCAGGAGAACTAGGGCAAAGTGGTATTCAGAGAAGGTGGGAGATGAAAATTTATGTGGAAAAAAAAAAAAAAAGAGTTCTGAGACTGTTCCTAGCTGGGGAGGTGTACCAAGAAAAATAGAACCATCAAAGAGCAGAACCTGGCCCTTTCACAGCAACATCCTTACCTGTTCCAAGGAAAGCTCAGGTCATTCCAATTCACCTCTCGTTTCTACATTTACTGCCCCCAAACAAGCACACGTCACTTCCCCTTCATCACACCCTCTACCCTCCCCACTCTCCTCTTCAGGGTTCGTATTAGTTCAATGAGGTCGAGATACCCAACTGGAGGCAGATGAAGAAGAGCAGAGGCTCCCCACCTGCAGAATTAACAGCATCTGGACAATGGAAGCTGGGAGCTTTGTCTGGACCAGAGGAAGAATTTCTTCCAACTTTACTTTTAGCAAGACCAAGTCTCTGAAGCCGAGAAGAGCAATCTGACGGATAGTCAGCTCCTGACCCTAAAAAACACAGAAGGCAAAGTCCAAGAGTTGGTAAAGGGACGTGTGAGCATCGCACTAACGTGTATGCACACACACAGAAAGAGTCCATCCTGCCTGTTGCTGCTGTGGCAAAGCACCCCCAGCTGCTCAGGTTGAGGATTCGTGGTACTCTTTGGTCGCTTCCCTCCCGGTCTCTGTCCCACACAAATTCTGAAATGAGTAACACCTCACTGAGGCGCCGCTAAGTTTGGAGTGAAGCAGACAATCGTACTGTATTTCACCACAAGACTACGTACTCGTGAGACCTGGCTGCCATCCGATTTGGTCACAAACGTCCAAAGCCCAGGATGGGTGCAGCTCATGCTTTTGCCGCTCAGAGCTGAGGAAAGCAGAGGTTTGGTAGGGGAAGAGGTTGGTACACAGTATTCCTTAACTAAGCCTACCTCGGGTTTGTGTTGGATCCTCTTTTTGCTCAACATCCATGCTTTAGACCTTGCTGATGTGACAAAAATCCACAATTCAGTCCATTACAGATTTTAGGGTTTAGGCTAGAGCAAAGCTAGCAAGACCGCCTGTACCAAACGTCAATCAAAAAAGCAACAGCTTTGATTTCTGCCGCAAGGCACTCCGTGTCCTCCCAGTTACTTTTTTACATCACCAACACAAGTGAGCAGCCTTAACAGAGGAAGATGCGGTAATATTTCTCAGCGTAATTAAACACAGTTGGACTCCATTTGGCATTCTGGTGTTACTGCCTTTCCCTCTGCTATGCTTAAAGTCCGCACGACTTTCTCGTGCCCCACTGCAGCTTAACAGCAGAAATTTTCCTCCCAGCCCAGGCCAGCACTTTCCAGTCTGAAGAGTTACCCTTGTTCTTCCCAGAACGTTAATCTCTGCCCCACGGTCTGTTTGGGAACCATTTTATGGTCTCCATAACACACTCAACACGGCAAATATTTAGCTGGAAGGAATTAACAGTAGTTATTCATTAATTCGTAATGGGTTTAATGTCATAATTAACAACATTATCAATATGTAAATACAAATTAAAGTCGATAGTCTGGTGGGCAGCTTGGCCGTAATAAAAGCATTTTGCTGCTTTAAACCATCACTGTGTGTTCAGAAACACGGAGGTGCTGAAAAGACCAGTAAATATCTCTGAACTGTACTTCAGCAGCTGCGCACTTTTTATTTATATCACTCAGTTTAGCCCGATTAACTTCATACCCCGTTTCAAAATGCAAACATCATGCTGTGCCAAACAAAACAAGGTTTGCTATTCTTTTTCCACATCAAGTAGTTACATCAACAGCTGCAACTATACAAAAGCCAGTGACCTGTTTACATAGTTTCCCTCTGCACAGCAATTAAACCAACTTGGCTGCCTAAAGGTCATATTTCTGCAACAGCTACGAGCCTCGGATTTAAAATTAGCTGAGATAGGAAGTTACTTCTAGTTACTACCCTCGGTAACATAAGCTCTCACATTTGGCTGACTTACTTTCATTCTGAATGAGCAGTTGCTGGGATCACAGAAGAGCACAACTAAATAACGATGTTGACATTTGCAGCAAAGGATGGGGGAGCAACAACAAATTGACTTTCCCATCTACCAGAGCAGTGCATGAAGAACTGTGACTTGGCGAATGATGTTTGCTAGATGAGCTCTCTTTGCGTGCCGTAACACATAGTATAAATAGGTATATACAGTTCTCTATTTGTAGTAGAGTCCAATCTTGTTATTAGGGCGCTGGCCTGGGATAAGAGCAATTTCTTATTTCTTGCTGCACCAGCAACTCTGTCGTAGCCTAGGGCAGTGTACTCAGACTCGAATTCTTGGATGTATTTAGGCAGTTTAAATCCGTACATTTGTGTAGGACTCAGGTCCCTACAAAGCGTTAAATACGCTGTGTGTTACCTTTCAGTTCCTCATCCGCAAAATCACAATACTTCCCTAACTTCACAGCTTGTATGAAATATTTTTGAGTGACTCGCCTACTGTGACAAGACAAATACAGTAAGAAAGTTATGCTTTCAAAGAACCTCAGCGTCTCAGAGTCACGCTTCCACCGCTACCGCCAAGTTACTTCCAAATGCTGCACCCACCATGCCGTAATTTTTGTTCACTTCCTCATTAGAGACATCTAATAGCAGGGGAGTAGATTTTTCGGGTAAGCGGCAGAACGATTAGCATCGGTGGGTACGACACACAGTTAGCTCAGCTAGCTGTGATAGCGCACAGATAGCTGCAGTGCAGGCAAACCCCTGCTTAAATGCATTAGGTCACCCCCGACTGAGAATTAGTTACAAAAGGAGATAAAGAGAGAATATTATAATTGCGTGGTTTTACCTGCCAAACACCTACCTTTAAGCATCTGCAGCAAGGAAAGAATAAAAATAAACACAGGAGAAAGGTTAATGTCTGTCTTTACAGAAGTCCTTTCTCTTTCAGGAAACGCCAACTTTAAAAGGATTAGAGGAAAAGGGCGACCTTTGAGCTTTACCTCCTGCCTTTCAAACAACGCAAGAGAAAAATAATTTCAAAAGGCTCTGGAAAGCATGCCTTCTGGAGAAGCAAAAGTCAAGAGGAGGAGACCAGCCAAGAACGTCAGTCTCCGCATGAGGTGCATTTTTCTTTTCCTCTGATGGAAGAGGTGATCAAAATAGGCTGGGGAGGTCATTAGACTGCTCATGCGGAAACCCTTACTAAGACTACACGAAAAAATGATACAGCTCAACACTTATGACGGGACATTCAGCTTTCAAAATACCCAGTGTAAACAGGTCTTACATAAAGTTGTTCATTCATCCTCTACCCATAGATTTACTTGTTCCCTCATTAAAGCTTAAAAAACAGCCTTACAGAGGATTTTTCCAAAGGCACAACTGGGGCATAAGCACTCCAAAAGTAGTTTGGGTGAGTTAAACACATTTCCTCCTGATCTAGCCTTCACATTTGCACCTCTGAAGACAAGTTATCAGTGTTGTCACCTGCACCAACAGAGTCCCAGGTGTTTAAAAACCGGAGAACTGAAAATACGAACAGCCCGGAGCCTCAGTCTAGACAAGGTATCATCCAATAGTTTCAACGCTCAAGCTTAGCTAAGCACAGAGAGAGGGTAGACAAATGGGAATAAATTCAGGCTGAACCATGTGCTTGCCCAGTAGATTTTAGCAGTCCTTCTTACGCAGTCAATGCTGACTTGGGCAAACTCTACTTCCTCCCAGATTTAGTTTAAAGGTTTTGAGATCTGTTTAGCCACTGCCCAAACAGCGCTGCTGGAACAGAAGAGGAGTTTCCATGTGCCATTAGCAGACATTGCAGTTACATTGCCTCACCTGACTGAAGCCTGAATTATAATTAAGATTACCTGGACTGGGTAGAATATTGCCTGGAGTGTAGGAAGAGTCTCTGTAAAGTAGTGATCCCAGATTTCAGACAGGACATCAATGCGATCCTCGCCTACAAAAAAAGAGATTGCGAGCAAGAGCTTTAGCGATGGCGACACTAAAATCAAGTTGAATTTTCCCACTATTTTTTTTCTCTAATTCCCCAAACAAGATATGCAAACCCACCCTTCACATTCACTGTTTCCATCCAAAACTGGGCATCGCTCAGCTAAGCTTCACCTCAACGGACAGACACGCAAGTCTGCGACCATCAATTGCTGTGTCGCTTACTGCAATGAAGACAGCTCTGTGCAGAACATGAGACCAATTCCGAGAAAAGAGCGAAGCCTCTCTTCAACTGGAGGCCTTAACTCCACGGCAAAGGGTTGTGTGATCTCACAGCTCACGGTTAGCGTGCTCAGCTATTGTGGGAGCGCCATCGCATGCTAGCAGCTGAATCTGAAAACCAGCAGGTCACAGCCAACATCAACTCTTCTGCAGCAGCTGGGTCAGGGAGACCGTTTACAAGAGCTGAGCCCTCTCCGGCATAGCACAGACGCAGCAGGCAGGACCCTGACAAGCCACGAAGCCACCGCGCTCCTCTCAAATGTGGCACTTGGGAAGGTTCCTGAGTGAAATCCACTTGTGGCCACCCCTGGTACGACTCCGACTCGAACAAACGTCCCCAAATGTAAGTGAGTATTTAAAACGAAGGCAGGCTAAGTCACGCAACTCGTGATTCCCATAACAGGAATACAGCTGTGGTCAAAAGCCTATCAGTAACAAAAAATGCTTTACTGAACACAATCGTTCGAATAGACACTTTAAATTATGCTCATAGGCTCGACTTACAGAGCCGTGCGTTCCTCAGCATTTGGGCCCAAAGCCTCTAAGCTTTGTAGGAGGTCATCCAACAACCCATCCCAAAGGCCAAAGGCTTGCAATGTTTTTTCAAGTTTCATGTAACATTCCCCACAAACTTCAGGTGCAAACACAGACCCAGGTTTAATAATACACGTTTCTGACAAGAGGATTTTCCAGGACACCTTCCACGGAGCCTCAGCTGAAGCTCACAAGCAGTCAAGACTCAAGAAGCAGTAATGGAAGACGGCTGCTCAAGACAGCTTTGAAGGCTCAGCCTCAAGGTGACTTAAAGGCCCTACGCCAACTGGAACACATGTAAAATGGCAACTTAAAGGAGCCTTATCACTGTGTACTGAAGTGCTTTCCCCATCTGGATACTCCCACATGGGCTTTCACTGTGCTTGCCTATGAATTGTGCTGCTCAGGACACGGCCGGAGAGCAAAGAGGCAGCAGGCCCAGATCCTGCAGACGTTTCCTTTCGAGCACAGAGCCCACCGACAGCTGCAGGAGGGCTCAGACAGAGTTCAGGTACGACACTGCCTTCAAAACTGGAGCTGCAGGCAGACAAGCACCTACCCAACACCCCCATAACAGCTACCCATTACCAGAAACTGCCAACTGTAAGTGAAAAAGACAGCAGGAAACAGACTGACTGGATGTTTCAATTTTTCCCTCCTCTGCCTCCTCCCCGTGACTGCAACACTTTGGTGCGTGGAGCCAGAATGAAGTGTCATAGATCACTTCTCCTTCTGAAGGCGAAGGGGGGATGGTTCGTTTCTTCAAGAAATCATAAATCCTACGAGCATTGAAAGAGATTCTGACAGACTGTATAAAGAAAAATCGTGTTAAAACAAGAGGTTGCGATTTGAAAAACAGAGTAAACCATTGCCATGCCCTGCAGCGGGAACATTATTCTGCCTCCGAGTACTGGGACAGTAGAACTTTTCCAGGAAGACAGAGCTAACCGAGAAGCACATGCAAGAAGTTCTTGTTGCTGTGACCACACGGCCTGCGACAAGCCTACACATTATGAAAGAAAGGTGCCCATGAGTCATCTCCTGCAGAGGTGCCAGCCCGCGTGCGTAAAGTGGCTCTTCAAACTCGGGACAAAAAACATGAGACATGGGAAGAGCGTTTTGCTATCTGCCTGGGAAACTTCATCTTACCCAAACTACTTGAGCAGCTGCAAACTACTCCCAGGCAGCTCTCAGCAGACTGGAACTCAATTTTCAGAATGCTAAAACAGATATTGGAATAGTTTTATATGAATACAGAAACCAATATCTATGATAAGCCGCACAGCACTCGTTCTGAAGAGCTGGCAGCGGGAGGGCAGGTACCCACGTTCCGTAAAGGCCCAAATCTGCCTTTTCCCTCCCTTACAGGGCCGGTGCCGAAGAAGCAGCATGCGCCAAGCGGGCGGCTGGCATCTGCGCGGCTCCGTCAGGGTCCAAGTCCTACAGTCTGCTGGCCGGGTGGAGAAGTCACTTGGTGAAGAACCGTGCAGAGGAATCCAGCACCAGCAATGACACGAGTTTATAAGTGTCTTTTGGCATTTAATGACCCAGATACAGCAGATTGGTGATTAGCAAGGGATCTTCCCTACAGGCCACAAAACTGGGCCAAATCAAACGGCAGCCTAGTTTTGACTAAAGACATGTGCTCGAGACAGCTCGCTCTGCTTGAGCAAACTGTTAATAAACGTAACTAACTCCCCACACACCCAACGCTGAGAGCCGCTGTGTCACGCTGGCCTTCGTCCACGGGCTCTGCCGTAGCAAGCTGTACCCCAGCGGTATGCAAAGGACTTCACATGTGATCAACTTCTTTCCTGAAGGATTTTGTGCCCACCCAAGTGTCTTGGTTTTTCTTTAAATTTACACAAAGGCTGGTAGTTCAGCTCTCAAAAGCGTGACACAGTAACCGAAACAGTGCTTACACCGAGCTGCAAATCACATTGAGAAATAAAAGGCAGAAGGCAGCTCTCGGCAGTTTTGCAACAGGATCCATGTCCAGCCCAGAACTGCACTGAGCCCAGGTTCAACTGCCACACAAGACCCGCGTTCCTGCTCTCGCGATGGAGACATAGCTGGTGGGAGCATTGCTGCTACGTGGCTGTTCAAACAGCCCGCTATCCCTTAAGCCTTACTAGGGCTGCAGCGCAAACTGGCTCTGGAGAGGTTGCATGACACCCGAAGACAGTAACCTGGAAGGGCTGTACGCTTTCCAGACATGCAAATCACCTTGCCTGACCAAACATCAGAGCACAACTCCCTTCCAAAACGGGTTTCTTACTATACTTGCCTTCACACAGCTTAACCTTCTCCTCTATAAACAGCAAGCCTTTCGCAAGGAGCTGGTTCTGCCAAGAGAGAAGAGAGAGAGACATGCATTTGCCTTTTCTGAGATTTAAAAAAAACATGGAAGAATACATTTTTTTTCAGATTTTATGCACTTGGCATGCAGTTATCTAAAGATCAGTCATATTATAGTACTTTCTCCCAGCACCGCCACCAGATCTGGTCTCACTGTGAGTGCTGTACATTCATTAACCCTGTCTTGGTCAGCCAGAAATGAGAACAAAATAGACACAGCAGACAGTTGAAACACTTGCCAGAAACAGGAAGGAAGGAACTCTCTGGGGTCACAGGAAGGGAGCCAAGAAAATAAAATGGTTCGTAACATAAGAGTGCAGCCACACAGGCTATACTTCAGCCATATGACGGAGGTGGTCAACGGACCAAATGCTACCAAACCGTCCCACTTTTCTCCTTTGCACTAGCTCAGCGCTTGCCTGACTGCACAGCGAGCCAGTTCAGCTCCCTAACCTTTACTTCTCTATTCCTACCTATTCTCTTTCCAAGAGGCTATTTTTTTTTTTCTGCATTGAGCAGTTGGATCATCTCAGTATGCAGTCTCAAGCTGCAGAAGAAGTGGCAGGAGCTAGTCTTTCTAGATGAACTTCACTATCGTGGACCAGACGGATCAAGATATCGACGTGCCTGCAGTTCATGACAGCTAAATATCTGAGAAGCTTTCTGTTCCCATTTCCCCAAATGTAAGAATGGTGCAAAACCAACACCCACCGTTTTGTTCTCCCAACAGCACCAGGAGCATCAGTTACTCTGAAAAGCTTGGAGGATCCCAGAGAAATGAACTTCTATCACCACGTAACATGCTATTACTGCATCCTAAAAGGTTCAGTCCTACCACAAAGACCATATTGATAGAGAATAAAGCCTTCTACCCCTCTGAAAGGATTCAGTATCAGGGTAGAACACGATATTCGGAGACCTGTTTCTCTCTCATGCTCCTCCTCCAGCTTTTGTTTCTAACAGGTAAGCCGGTCAAAGTTGCACCTTTCAACCTTCCACAGGCTGAGGAGCAAGGCACATCTTTTTTTTCACCCCCAACGGACACTGCCATTACAGCACCGCCTGGACATCACCGTGGCCTCCTGGTGAGCTGCCATACCACACACCCGCCCTCGCGCTGCTGCTCTGGATGACAGACCTGCCCCCTGTAACTGCGTACCAGGCTGGCTTGCTCACGACACACGCAGCAGGTAACCGTGCAAGCCGCCCCAAGCAAAGAGAGCAGAACGCCTCTGCGTCGTCCCTAAAACAAGAAACAATACCAAACTAGGGTACTGTTGAAGGGAATAAAAAGAAGGAAATGTCGCTCTGTGACATTCTCCGCTTGTGGTTGTACTTCACTTTCCAGACCAAAAAAAACCCCTTGCCACTCGAGAGTCCTACTTGTTAGCATCAGACGTCATTGAATTGTGTAGCAAACGAAGCGCTCTTCCTTAAACAGTATCTAATCAAACAGACTCCAGAAGCCTTTTGCAAGTAGGTTGAGGCTGAGGGACTGAAGAGACGGCCATACATCCTATTAGCAAGGAAACATCTCTGGATGCATTGTCCCGCTGGAGAATTCACATGCAGAAAGCTGTCAGGTAGGAAAAATACCGCAACGAATAAAATCAGGGCCTGAATTCAAAAAACTCCTTTTGCTTTGGAATCTCACCTCATGCAAGGTGAGCTCTGAGACCCTTTGGGGCTAGGTGCCATTACAATACCAGAGAGAAAATCTTTGCCGAGATTCCAACAAAAAGAGCCTGGAAGAAAGAACAAGCCATGCAAGCTCACCAGTCACCTCACGTGCTGTGGGTAGTAGGGGGAACTTCCACAAAAAGTTTAATCTCAAGTCAAGACAAGACGGACGTTGTCATCTTCATGGTGTGAAACAAGTGTGGTGTTATACAGCAGGAAGGAAATGAGTACCTTCCCTTGGCTGTTGTCCCATCTCATGGCCACCTCATCCACATTAAAACATTAACTCATGTTTTGCTGCAACGGCTTTCTTGTCTTAAATGAGCCAGACGTAATTACTTTTGAGACACTGCTTTTAAAAAAGAAAAACCCAAACTGCATCCCCTAACGTGGATCCAGAATTCAGTCATGACACAAGGAAGAATGGCCACCTAATTCGCCAACGGTAAGCTCCGTTAATAGCAATAACGGTTAAATATTGCATAGAGCATAAAGGGAAAAATAATTCATGGTCATGCTTGCAATTAAGGTAATTCGGCCCTGCTAGCAGCTGGGTTTCTTTCAGAATGCAACCCGGAAAATATTTAGTATGGTCTTATCCCTGAAGCAACATAGGATTTAGTTTCCTTTTAAATCAGTTACACAAAAAAGCCAAAGCATTTTAGGAGCAAGACATGGGATGAAACTGCATTATTTGAACCGCCCATCCCAGTCACAAGACTTCGACCTTTACCAGCCCTAGGAGAGTGCAAAAGCAATCCTATCCGTGCAGTACAGTCAAGCTATAAACAAATTTCAATACCCTACTGTTAACCAGTCCCAGGAACTTCAGCGCAGGAATCAGAACAGTCCTGTTTGTCAGAGGAACATGCTAAAATTGCTATTCGGCACACAGGTGGCCGCATGGAGACGGGAACCCAAAGCACTTTTGCGTGTGACCTTCTGAACCTGCTCGCAAATAGCGTACAAATGACTCTCATTAACCGCAGCTGAAAAGCCGTGGACACCAACAGGTGAGACGCAGAGCGCTCTGGCAATGCTGCAGACGGCAAAGCAGCCGCTTCCAGGCCTCACGTAGCGTAGGGCTGCCAGTTTAGGAAGGGTGCACTATGGCCAGCTCTTTCCTTTGCCCAGCCGAGGCAGCAGGAGCAGAGGGACGTCCAGTAGGACACGCGCCGCCGTGACCCGTGGTATCTCACCCTGCTTACAGCAGCCTACTCTCCTTTAGCTAAAAAGCCATACGCTTATTCTGAAAAAAGGTCCACTCTCTGCACAGTTCTTTGGACTCTGGAATTCCCCCCAATAAAACAATTTAAATTTTTTTTCCTGATGAAGCGTGTTTTCTGATTTATTTACCGTCACCAACATGACAAAGGGTTGCAGACGGAAACCGCAGGGGGCAAAGGGAACTTGTCAGTGAGAAATTCTTAATGGCTGAGGGGCTTTGCCTAAGGCTCGCTGCTCTGGGAGTCCAGGTGAGCGTTAAGAGTCGGGAGAGGGAGAAAGCCAGAGTTTCCAGCAGAGCACAGGAGGAACTGGGCGGCCAAAGGACGGGTAAGCCGCAACGAGGACGTGCCTGGGAGACACTTTTCACCGGGGCAATGACAACAGCAATTAGCGAGTTGGATAAATACGTTCACGTGACGCAAAAACATTGCGACATTTCCAAATGTTGTTATCAACTAACGGAAGTTGACTATTTTGCAGAGATTCTCTAGCACAAATATAGGCTTCGGAAGGAAATACTGAGTTTTTGGGATCTCCATTCAAATTTTAGATTTGTTCAGCGGAAATAAGTGACGACCCGTGTCAGGCTCGGGACAACAAAAAAAGACTTTCCAGGAAAAAACTAACAACGTGAAAAACGAGGAAGAAATTTGGAATAGAAAATATTGAGGGGGGAAAAAGCGAAACCCACTTACACTGTAAATAATTATCTGCCTGAACAATGAAGTTCGGCGTGATATTGCACTTTAATGGTTCCAAACGATTCCGGTTTGTTGATAAAGTACTTTGATTCTTTATTTTTCAACCCATAGCTCAAATTAATTACCTCTCATATATTACAGGCAAAATTCACAGTTGGTCTTTAATACTGTGTCATTTTAAACTACTGCGTAATAAAAAAGTATATATACTTACATGTATGAGGGTGTCACATGTATTTTCTCGCGTTTCACTCAAGAAATATGAATTCCTTCTCTATCTGCACTAGAATATTAGGTTTCAATTTACATATGCTTCCTGAGCACTGTGCATACAATTTTCCAGCTACTTCGCTTATAAGTTAGTATTACTGCTGCTTTCTACTTTCAGAGATTGTATTTGTCCTTCACAGCCGTGTCAGCAAACAAAACACACATTTGTACACCTTTATGGGCAGCATAGTTCTATCTATTAAAAATAGATATATGAATCATTACCCTGTAGTAAAGAATTTATAACGCTCTTAGGAAAGTCTTATCAGCAATTCTATGTGCTGAAGGGATTGCATCATCTCATTCCTAAGGTTTCTAAAAAAACCCCAACTTAGCTCCGCATAGTTACTGCGGATGTTTCAGTCGTCCTCTCCAATTTTCCCTTTTCCTGGGGAGGAGAGAAACTTTTTTTAAAAGAACCAGACCAACCACCACATTTCATTTCCCTTCTCCCCGTCCTAAAAATATCTGGAAATTTCACTTATCTACCTGTTCTGCTCAAGTCACAGGCTTAGAAATGGATTCAATCTGAACACTACCCCCTCGGATCAAGCCAGACAGGTAATTGTTTCAGTAAAAAACCCTACAGGGTTTGCTGACAAATCAATGCAATCTAATAAATGCAGCCACTGCAGAGGTCTGTATCGGACCTTGTCTAGATCACAAGTCTCATTTTACTGCTTTATCCCTGGTTGCCAGAGGCAACACAGAGGCACAGAGCTAAGAGGAAAAATAAATCTTTTATTTGCAAGCAAGACCAGAAAGAGACCTGCACCAAGCGAGCCCGAAGAGTGCGTTTATTTGGAAAAGTTTAGCTGCCGCCTCCTGTCTCTTCGCAATTACAGCCGAGCCGGGCGCTTGCGCAGGCGGTTATTCCCTCCCCTCCCCAAAACACCTTTCCCTGGCTCCGCGGGGTGAAGCCCTCACTCTGCTGTTGGGACACCACGGGCTGCCACACACTCATCGTGGGCGCTGCCAACCTGCCCGTACTCTCGCTAAGACGAAGGACGCGCTGCAGAGAAACAAAGCCCCGCGTTAGCCCCCTACATGTGCGCGCAGTCGAGAAGTTTGGAGAGAGATGTTTCGCAGCAGACAGAAGCGAGCTTGTGAAATCTCGCGGGTTGGAACCCCCCTACTTTTCTCAGTGCCGAAAACAACAGCTGGTTCAGGTATACCACCAAGGAGCACGGCTGGGAGAAAGCCTTTAAGTAAGCTTTCGAACGCCCTGAGTTTTGGAAGACGGGCTTCAAAGCTCGAGAAAAATCACTTTTCACTTTTTCCTCAGCAAAGACCCTCCCACAACGCGCGTGTCCTTGCTACTCTTGCAAAGTAAGCTGCACTGAAATCATTGGGAATAAAAAAAGAAAACCTGAAGGCAGCCGCACGCCATGCTGTAAAATGTAGACACTTTCCAGGTAATGCCTTCTTTTTCCCGGCACGGTTATTTTCCCCTTCTCCCCCCCCCCCCCC
>VZSC01012127.1:25123-47594 GCA_013398225.1 Steatornis caripensis
CCCCCATTAGAGAAATGTGAGTTTCTCCATCCATTCCCAGAGGAGCAATTCCAGTTCCCCCAGCACAATGACGGAAGGTGGAAGCTGTCCCAGGCGCAACAGCTCAAGCTCCTCTCTCAAACCAGCAGCACGGGGCACCTCCTCCCTCCCTCCACTTCGTCAGGAGCTGGTCAGCCCCATCAGGGCCACGGAGGACGTTCCTGTGCGGGCTCCCGCTATGCTCCAGGCAAAATGGTACCCAGGAGTGTAATGCCTGCCAGGAGCGTAGTAAGGCACAAAGGAATTCTCCTGCTAATCAAGAAATACCACTATTTCCCAACAAGCCACCACTCTTGGTGGGGGGACAAAGTTTACGTGAATACCCATCTAATTACAGACAAATTGTGTTTTCCTTTCGTGTCTCCAAGCTGAACACGGCCAGTATGCCTTTAAAAAGCCACGCTAAAATTAATGAATTGATACCAGTTCACCAAACAGAAACATAAGCTTGGAACGGCAGCAAACTAATCCAGAGCAAACTCAAAATAATTGACTCCATTTTGCTGCATGAAAAAATCAGGATTTCTTCTAAACATTCCAGCATTTCTTAAATGCAGCCCCCTCTTCTAGCCAACAGAGGCTTTGTGTTCTAGTGCTAAACCACGCTTCTACAGGTTCTACAAGCGCACAGCCACTGTTTCCTGGATAATCTAATGTTAATTTGAGGGGAAAAAGCATCATTCAAGTGATCTGGCAAGTATTTTCTACAAGGTCACTGCCAGTTGCGCACAAACACCTACCTACTCCTCGGCAGTGTTTTACAAAATGCAAATCCATGCGAGCTACAGCATCCCATACCTGGAGCATCCCCCCGTCCTGTTTTTTTTTTTTTTTGTCTCTGGAATGAGGGGAAATAATTACAGAAGCAGAGAGATAATTTTTGTCCTACGTGGTGAACGAATTGCAAGAAAAATATGAAATAACATCCTAAAATGACTGTCCTAGAGACAGCTTTTTTCAAACTAGATCAAACAGAAAGCCACTTAAAGAGAGAAAGTGAGGCAGGGAGAGTAAGAAGGCGAGCAGAGCGGGCAGCACTGCTGTGACCGAGACCACAACGCGACGGCGAGGCAGCAGCTATGGGACAGCCGGAGCATAGCACACCACCCCATGCTACGCTTTGAGCAGTAGCAGCCAGGCACCATTTCAAGTGAATCACACGTGTGTACGGAGCCGATGCGCGCAGGTCCTGAAAGCAGCTGTCCCTACTGCCGCTGTCACCCAGGGCTAGGTCCTCCGCTCGGTTCCCAGTAACCAGGCTGAGCTGCTGGGTGACCCCATCCATGATAACAAAGCTGGGCAGTTGCTATGGAGTCTCTGGAGCTGCTCCATGAAAGCTCAGTCCTAGAAAGCGCCACATGAAGCAGAAATAATTAGCAGACCTGCACGAACAGGGGTTCCCAGCCAGCAAGGAGAGAAATACCATAATAAAGACCAGCTTGACCCAAAAGAGTATTGCAGACACACGGCTGAGCTCTGCAAATCACACAAGTGTGAATTCTCTCCCCTCGTGCAGTGGCCGAGCTGCTGCAGCCCCTGGCAGCAGGCATGAGACCGCACTTGGCCACAGCAGAGCTAGTGCTGCCCTTACCCGGCAATAACCATCACTCCGATAACCCACACAACTACTTCCTTGCCTTGCTGCGAAACAGGTAGAAGCAGAAACCTGGTGCCACGGAAAGAAATGTCACATGCACCAGGTTTTTCTGTTTGACTAAGCAGGAAAGAGGGGGACACACGGCCTTTTCAGCTGTTAGCATGGCTTTACAAAGTAGCCTTTCGAAGGAGAGGAAGCATCACAAGAGGTGTTGGTTAGGCTGGAGTCCTGGAAAGGCATGCCATAGGGACTTAAGGAAAAGCTTTACAGCGCATGTTTCCCCCTACCACCGCAGCTGCCACGCACAGCCGGCTAACCTGCAGCGAGAGCGACTCTGACCACAGGAAGATTCCCCAGTCCCACTTCTGATCACTCTAAAGGGAGAGGACAAAATCAGTTTGGGCTTGGATCAAGGGTCGCCTCTTCACTGCTGCTGCTTACTTTCACAGCTATCCATTACCATCTTGCTATTTGGACTTTGCTCGACACCCCAGCAACATGGGTGCTCACACATTGCGGTTTCTATGGTTTTGCGTACAAACAGAAAGCCGGGCCTAATTCTGAGTCAGGATCTGTCATCTCCCACAGCTCCCCGCTGCAGCAGGCTGGAACTTATGTAATGGCTTTGCCTCTGGTTTTAAAACACCAAAGCTCTCATGGGATTAAATGAGGAAATACAGCCCGCTCGCCATCCCTCACCTATCAGCTCTGCCAGCACAGGCATGGGACGTCAGGCTGGAGAAGCATCCGCTCTGGGCATCTGACTTTCTGCATTCGCAACCTGTGGGTGCTGGGAGAGGTTACAACACCTGGGAAGGGAGCGAGTCTCTCGACCTCGGGAGGAGGCAGTTTGGAGTTAATACACATAAAGCGGGCAGTTCTGCTGAAGTGGTTAGCGTGAAATACCTAGCATTTCCATTTCCCCCTGTGACTTTCAAGATTAACAAGCCCCCAGAGTGTGAAAAGAAACAGTTCATCCTTTCCAAAGGTTTTGTTTCAGGCTGGTTGCAGAGTTGGGAAGATAATGGGTTTTTTATCAACACTCATTAGTTATAAACCTAGTGTTTTGTATCGTTTATATGTATTTATATTGGTTTATACGTATTTCGGAAATTTTCTCTGCAACCACAAGTGTCAGACAGCATGAAAATGAAGGTAGCTTATTTGAAAAATCTTACAGCTGCCACAGAGAAGTCCCCATCACCAATACACCCTGTTCCTCCAAATCCCAGCCTCTTGCTTCCCACGGTCACAGGTTTCCTCCCTGTTGTAGTTCAGCTGACCCGCAGAGAATTAACGCAGCAGTGAGAGCGGACGGTGGCTCCTGCTGGGTTACTGAGCAGAGAGGTGGCTACAAAGTGCCCCTTTCCAGCAGCAGGAAACTATTGGATCAGTTCACAGGCAAAGACAGCACTGGAAAACCTGGAGCATGAAGCATTGCTTTAAGGCAGATCCACAGCCAATACTACGAGTCTCAAATATCTGGCATTTACAGTCAGACCCTGGTCCAATGGCTTGTATATTATATAAATAGGGTTGCTAAGGCAGTAGATTTTACAAACACAGATCTCCTTCAGAATGAAACATTGGAGTTTCCACTGAAACCTTACAGGAATTACAATTCTCTTTCAAATACAAAACAGACTCAGTAACTCTGGTATGACGACAGTTTGGTAGCAGAGAAAGTCTGCCTGAACCCCACCCGTTCTCTAAACGTTCCTTTAGCAACTTCAGGAGCTAGAAACTGTAATTTGCCCGAGTATTGGTGAAAAGGACTTGTAAGTAATCAAGTCGATCACAAAGGTAGATTTGTCTCAGTTTAGAAGCTCTGCTCCATTTTACTCTTAATATTCTGTGGTTTGAAAAATTGTGCACACATGTGTGTATAAAATACACGTAACGTAAGAGCCAGCACTCTCAAAACATTGGAAAATAAGATTTTAAAAATTACCTTAGCGGCTTCTGTTATGAGTGCTGTGGCATAAGAAACAGAAAACACTTAAGTCAACTTATCACATCTGAATATTACATAATCTCATTAGTTGCTCTAATTGCTGCTACAATATTTTAAATGGCCTGGTTGCATATGAGAGCGGATCCTTCAGGGTTCCTTTCACTGTAAGAGAATAGTAAACCTGGTTTTTGGGGTAACTTTTCAGTGGGCATTAACTGATGGAGGAGGAAGTTGCTGCCAAAAGCCACGCTTGTACTCCTCTCCCCACCTTGGTGACCCACTCTCATCACCTCCCCCACGTCAGAGGCGATGAGCACAAGTCAAAGGAAGTAACCGAAAACTTTATTTCTTCTTTCAAGGTTATTTTTCAGCCAAATCAGCAGCCTGAATTCTGCCCATTTTGGTGGCAGCAGCATTGCCACAAATCAGCTGGCATCAGCAGTGAAACTGAACCCACAGACAAATGAAATAACGTTGTCAGCCCTCCTNCCGTGGCCTCCCCAGGGCAGGGCAGAGCAGAGGCGGGGGGATCACCTCCCTCGACCTGCTGGCTGAAGGAGATGATCACATTGTGACTGTGGCCTGTGGCTGAAGCAGTATGGCCCCGCCACCAGAGCAAGAGAGCACAGTTTTTGTCCTGCTTTTGCAGAAACCAGTGGTGGTGATCAGTTCCTTCTCCCAGGACAACACAAGATGCCCTCGGCTTCCNAAATCAGCTGGCATCAGCAGTGAAACTGAACCCACAGACAAATGAAATAACGTTGTCAGCCCTCCTTCGGCACACAAAGTGCCTTCGTGCTCCACAGCCCAAGGATTTTTGGGCAAAGACATTCAGGAGGCAGTGGTAACTTTTATCGCTGTGTGCGCTGTCAGTCTAGGCTCATAAGTTTGCATCTTAGCTCACAGCAGGGAAAAAAAAAGCTCATTTCCTACAATAGCCTTTATCTCACGGTCTGTCTTGTAGCTTGCCAGCACCAAGGGTTTTACTTCAGGGTAAGTCTGATGGATGCCAACATTACTCCTTTTAACACCGAGAAAAAAAATNCTAAGAGGGACGCAACACAGATACCCAGCCTCCAGCAGCAAGCAGGCTGTAGTCTAAGCAGTCTCTTCAGTTGTCATGTCTACCACTAAGAGATCTAAGGAGCCTCAGCTAATGCCACTCACCCTGGCGTGACTGCGACAGGCTTGAGGTTTACACTCTGGAGGAAGAGAACAACACATCCAAACCCCAGCACTGGGAGCCATCCGGTCCCCAGCAGCCGTTGGCTCCTCTTGCGCAGCAACACGATGCAGCTGCGTCTTACTCAGCGCTGGAACCCATCCAGGCCTCTTTCAGTACACTCTGAATTTTCAGAGCTAGATAACAGTCGTACATCAGCACCTCATATCCCTTTGGACCATGCTCAGCTCCATGCTCCGTTCAGGCTTAATGGGTGCATGAAGTTGCCTCTGGACATTTTCTGCTTGTTCCAGCCTAGCAGACCATGTCTCACGCTGTACTACCCAGGTACCCGATCAAGACCTTTCGAATTTCAATTCGCCACATATATTTAGTTGGAAACTTTCATTTGCCTGTTATGAAATTAGCAGGAACAGTAGCAGATTTCCATTTAAGCTACAGGCTCACAGCCTTTCCACCGGGCTGCCACCAGACCCCCCTTGCAGTCTAGGAATCGTCCCACCACACGGCACCAGCAGCTGCCTCTTTCCAGTAAATGACTTGTGCAGATAGGGTCTAAAGAAGAGAAACATAACTGCCCCTGGCACAGGAGTTTGCTTCTCGCTTGACAGTACAGCATGGGGAATTTTTTTTTGGTCACGTAATCTAATACTGATAGGAAACACCACCAACCTTCTTTTTCCCCTTTCTAAACTGTTAGCGTAGTATGCAGCAGTGCCAGATGCTTCAGAAATTACTGAAGTTTTCTCTCCCTCTTACTAAAAGGGAAGAAAACCTTCTTGTTTTCAGCAGCCTCCTTTATTTTTGTTTTTACTCATCACTACACTGAACAACTTACAACACTGAAAGCCATCAGCGTGCTCTGAAAATCATCCAGCACGCTTTCATGTGGTTACATTTGAACCTCTGACTATCTGGACAGTATCAGTAAAAGGCACTAACACTTATTCACATTTGTGATCGATCAGGTCTTCCCTCATCCTTCACTTGTCGCAGGTTGCATTTGTATTTGTAGGACTAAAAGGCAAACAGCACCCAGGTTGATTTCCTGCTGATAGAGACTTCCTTCTCTGCCCCTCCCGCCCCCCAAAACAGCCAGCCGCTATCTTTTCTCTTCCCCTTTGCTGGCCCCTGCTGCAGAAAACATACTCCTGAATTCTCTATACTAGAGAAATACAGTAAAAAAAAAAACAAGGAAAGGTATCCCACCTTCTTCAAATTAGCCTTAATTTACCACATACACCCATAAATACAATTACTACCAAGGCTACATGGCCCACATTTTAAAAGTCCAGTACCTCCATCATCTTCTGTAGCAAAACAAAACCAAAAACTCGTAGGCTACGTGCATGTAAAAAGGGGTGCTAATTTTTTTATAGGCTAAAAAGCCAGAGAGCAAACGGCAAATCATGTGATACCTGGAAGTAATCTGTGATGAAGGATCCAAGTTCGCTCTTCAGCAGCCGCCTGTAGACAGAAGGAAAGCAGCCATGAAGTAACAGCCATTGCCGGTCATTTCTTACAGGTATGTCTGCACTTTACCACCAGTCATACCAAAGATACACGAGTCTATGCGAACGTGTCATTTCGGCCACAGTTAGATTTCTTTTACATTTAGGTATATATTCCACAAATGCCCACGAAGGCTATTCTCAAATTATGAAGGGACAAAACAGATTCCCTGAAGTCTTCTATTTATAAGCCACACACTTAGAATAAGCAAAAAAAACCCCCCAAGCATTTAACCCCCTGAATGCACAGGAAGCTGGGGAGACAATTTTAATTTAGTTTGATATTCATCATTTCTTCTGCTCTTCGTTTAAACAAAAGACACCTTTCCTTTCACTGAAAATAGCACATCTCCCTAATGCTACACTTCCTTTTCTGTTGGAAGTAGAAGGTGGGAGGATAAGGAGAGAAGCACTGAAGTAAACACACAAGCAGAAGCTGTGGCTTCCCCATGACTACCGCATGGAATAAAAAAAAAGTGGCATATTTTTCAAGAAAGAAATTTGAGACATTTAACAAGAGGTGCTTTACATACAAGCAGGCAGAAGGCACTCCAAACAACTATTTCTGACAGAAACTGTTGGATTTTAAGTCAGGCTGTGATCAAAGTTTTAAATTCTAATGCATACTTATATTTCAAAACTACGATATAAAAAAATCAGGATCATTTCACATCAGAGGAAGCATAACTCAAAGTGCAAACGCTCTGAACTTTCAGCTTTCAGTGAGTATAAATTCTGTAGCAGTAAGTTCTGCCTAAAATTTAACAGCCGCTCAACACTTTACACTGCAAAACACCGCATTTTCTTGCTCTTCGCCAATGTGAAGCATCATCAAGAGTGCTCGAAAATGGCATTTGAATAAGGGACCATCCAGCTCTGAGGCCGGGTTCTTACTAACAAACTACACCGCTTTTCCCTAATCTTTGCTCAAAGTCGATGTTGACAGCAACCTTCCTCCCTAACCATTTTGTAACACTTGCACATTTATTCGCGTGCCAATACACCTTTACTCTTTCTCTCTCAGAGCAGTTATATCCACCCCACCCATCTCAAACCACATTTCTATTTATGAGATGGATGAACCAGGCAAGTCTTTGGGGGCTTGTCTGCCTGAAGCTCTTCCACCGGCTTTGGCAGAACCCAGGGGACTCTCCACCAGCTCATTGACAAGCCCACGGTGGGACTTTGCCTTAGGCCATTGACCAGTGGCTTGCACCCTTGAAAACCTAAGGGAGTGGTCTCCTAATCATAGCCAGGTCACCTCCTGCTTCCCAAAATCCCATCTCCCAACGGCTTTTCTCACATTTCCTCTTGCTGTGGCAACTGACTTTCAGACCAGTTTAAAAAAACAACAGTATCCAGTGAGATGATATCAAATCACAACAAGATAAAAACTTGGTGGCAGCAATCCAGAGCAAAATGTTACCACCTGCTCATCTCCTGGTCCTGTCATTACTGCCCTCTCCTGCGCTTCCCATTGCCAAACAACATAAGTGCTGTCCAGAATCTGCGGCTCTTAAAGCACTACATTTGCTAACCTCCACCAAGGAGCTGAACGGAGAACTACAAACAAGGAAAACGCACCAGCTCGATCTAACGGAGCATGGGAGTCAGTCGCCTCACGGGTCTGGCTTTTTGCCCAGTGTCAAGCTAGAGATTCACCTCACACACAGAGCTCACGCTGCGTTGGGAGCTACACCAAGAGCCACAAGCGCAAGGCTGCAGGTGCACACACAAACATGCACGCAGATGCATGCCCTTTGCTCCTCAGACAGACANAGCTAGAGATTCACCTCACACACCGAGCTCACGCTGCGTTGGGAGCTACACCAAGAGCCACAAGCGCAAGGCTGCAGGTGCACACACAAACATACACGGAGATGCATGCCCTTTGCTCCTCTGACAGACATTAATGAGCTACTTGAATGTTAAAGTGGCCTATTTAGAGAATGACATTTGGAGATGTAATCAATGCTCAGGGCACCTGCAGGAACATTAATCATTTATTTCAAGGTGAGCGCTCCCGAGTGCTGCCTGGGAGCGCCTGCCTGTGGAAGTGGGCATTTTCCCTCCCACCATCAGCACTGCTTACAATTATACACGGCTCACAAAGAATTTCCCGTTCTTCGCNTGGAGATGTAATCAATGCTCAGGGCACCTGCAGGAACATTAATCATTTATTTCAAGGTGAGCGCTCCCGAGTGCTGCCTGGGAGCGCCTGCCTGTGGAAGTGGGCATTTTCCCTCCCACCATCAGCACTGCTTACAATTATACACGGCTCACGAAGAATTTCCCGTTCTTCGCCCAGCTCTCAACAGTCTACATCCACTTCAGCAACTGTCACGAAGAGAGCATGGCCCAATGTGGCTCTTCTGCCCAGCATCTGTCTCAAGGGTGGGAAGGAGCATCCGCTCGCTCCAGGGAGGGAAAGCGAGCTGCAGCCACAGCGGCAGACAAAAGCCTGGCAAACGAGTCACAAAACCTAAAGGCAGTCCCTAAGACTGCCAACAGGCTGTAGGTTAGGGTATTTCTGAAGTCTGACAACATTTGTTTTTCTTGTCGCGTACAGAAGTAGTCGTCCCATGGAGAATTAAGACTGCTCCCAAGTACTTAAACCTAAGTTGAGGACTTCTGAGCGCACTAGAATACCATGAAAGCGTGAGGCACTGCCCTCACTCAGCTCTCGAAGGGAATTATATTAAACTTTCACCTTTGGGATCAGACCAAGTAGGACAGAGCTTTGTGCCCTGTGAGCTGTGTTTGTTTTGAAAGTAGGGAAGGGGTAGTTCAGACTGCTGCTTAGTATGTGCTTAGCCCAAATTGCCATCTCAATCTTTGCGCTCGGGGAAAATGCAATAGGGATGGAGGGGGCATATAAAGGGAGAAGTGGAGACCTATATGACAGTATTCATGATGAATGAATACGGACGTAGTGGGAAAGAGACAGGGAGAAGGAGCCACATCCACGAGCTGTGATAATACTCCTCTTAGCAGCACTTGGAACCAAGGCAAGAGTAAATTATTCTTTATCTACTCTACAGTCATCTATTGCTAACCAAAACTTTCCAAATAATCAGAATGAAACCACAGATAACCATGAAACCTGCTTAAAAAAAGGACACTTTTAATCATCACTAGCATCAGTGTTAGAAAATGTTTGTTAGGCTTCTAGTTTTTTTATCTTTAGGGTTTGTATTTTCAGGTCTTGCTCTGCAGTTATCATGTGAAGATTAAGCTTTTAAGTGAAATGCTGTGTTTTGCTTTCATTTTAAACACTCCACATTTCTGAGAAGGTTGGGCTTGGCAAAGAGATGTTACTACCATCACAAATGCCCTGAGAAAACATGTAAAAAACAGCCAGAAGAGGTAAAATCCCTAGGAGGTGACAAAACTCTTATAATCCAAGTCAATACACACCCTGTCCTTGTCAAAGTTACACATCCACACAAGTTGGAGAAACATTAGCCCGAGTGCCCCATGCCATTCATCCCACCCAATAGCAAAAAAGAAGTTGGCCCAAAACCCCAAAGCTGTCCTTAAGTTTGCTTCGATCCCCGCTCCACCCGCCAATATCCTCTAACTGCAGCTCTGTAGGGGAACAAAACCACGCAAACACCAAGCAAGCAGCAATAAAGGTCCCCTTTCATGCATTTCAGCAACCTACCTGATATTTTCATTGAGGGTGTAAAGTTCATTGTTCTGCAAGCCTCCCCCTTTGAACACATTTATCACTGCTGTTTGAACGCTGCCAAAAAAGAAACAAGACAGTACAACATCCATAAATAACAGCCACCAGCACGATTTAATACAGAGCGCAATGTGAGCTAGCCGCCAAAAGCCGAGTGGTTATAATGGGGTGGAGAGGTTAATTGCACTTAAATACTTCTACTCTTTCTCCCCTAGAAATCATTGCTCTTATTTACCTACATCTCTCACGGGAGACAGAGCAAAACCAACCTCAAGCAGTGCCTAGAGTGAGCGAGGGAAGGTCGTTACAGGGATACTGCTCACAACAGATACATCTTTAACACAGCTGCCTAGGGGATCTCTGCTGTGTGCTGCAGGCCAGCAGCTAAGAAGAGACACGGATTTTCGGCAATGCCTGCCAAACACATCACATTATCCAGAGATGCTAGCAGGAATCACCCAATTTGCAGCATCTGGCAGGACCCGGCTGTGTTGAAAGATGTTCTGCAGCCAGCATCACCTCAGTCGGATCCAGCATTAAGCCCTGTTAATGCTTCTAAGATGCTGTTGGAGGATCTTCTAACTCGTACTTCTCTAACCAGCTCGGAGGCAGTCATGAAGTGACAGCGTACAAGGTGGCTCAGCAGGTCTAAAGGCTTGCCATGGCTACCGAGAGGAGGTATCATCCCCCTCAACGGGCATTCTCTTCTGCGGTCCGGTTGCGGCATTTGCACTGTCCACAGACCTCAGCTCATTATCCTGGCACAAAACCGCAATGTTTTTGTCAGGCTACTTTTGTACGACATTAGTAAGCTGAGCTAGGTCAGCGAGAGAGAGGTGGCTGTGGGGCACAGAGCTGGTGCAAGGTGGCAGAAGGGAAAGTGGGAACACATACTTGTAGTAGCAGCAGACCACTAGATCAGATCAGGACACCTCACTCTTCACCCTACACATTGTTTTTCCAGTTGCCATTGCTGCATGACATGCACTGCAGTCAGGATTTGCTGTCAATAGGAAATGCCAGTAGAAGCCACAAGCTTAGCAGTTGTCAGAGGAACTTGACTGTGGTAAAAGCTTCATAATATGCAAACAAATGCCTGTTGTGCCTTAAGAAACTGGCCTTTATTACAGTACTGTGTTTTCCTACATGGTACAACTGTTAACAAAGAGCAATTCTGGTTTACTTCAAGACAGTAACTCTGAATAATGTTGGCCAAAACCAAAGCTGAGCACTACTAGGTCGAATTTTTTCACCTCCACGGAGGTTTTTGATGTCAGCAAAGCTGGAACACGCCAAAAATTCATGCAGGCTTTTAAACAGAGCAGCTTAGCCATAAATGGTCTGAAGCACAAAGATCAGACACACACAGCCCCTACGCAGGGCTGCTGCAGGGCAAGAGCTCAGCCCAGGTGGGTCCTGCTCACCTGTTCCAGGCAGAGTTGGAGCTGAGCTGCAGAGCCTGCCGGGCTGCCTGGAACCGTGGCAGGTCACTGAGGACCGGGGAGCTCATGAAGCGAGGTCGAGGCCTTCTGAATGAACCCATCTTGTGGAACTGGAGGGCAAAGGACGGAGCTATGGCGAACCCTCCAGTCATAGGGTCAGTTGGAGTGGAGCAGGGCCATGGGAAAGTGTCTTCTCTTGAAGGTCCAAGGGTCAGTCTCAGCGATGTCAATGAGTCTTCCACCTCAAGGACTGAGACTGCAGCAAAAGCAAAGAGTCAGCCTCGGACCGGCAGCTTCCCACAGCGTCAGGTTGTGACACGGACATGCGTTGCAAGATGATGAAGTAATCGAAGCAGTCCTGCAAAGCAAAGAGAAAGGAAAAGAGCGAGGCAGAGAAGGGACGGGTGAAAATATCGTATCCCATTCATCATAAATTTGAACAAATCTTCCGGATTGTTCTTCAACAGCAGCCCGCTTTCCCATCTTGCCCCTTAAATAATGACCCAACGCAGCCGGCCAGAAATACAAGCATTGTCTCTTTCCATTTCGATTAGCAGAGATGCAAGAACAGAGGTGCCTAAGCTCTTCTGCCAGAGGCACTCTGCAAATGCCTTAAAATACAGTTAGCCATTCAGCCTGTATAAAATCATAGCAACTGGAGAAAGACAAAACTGTTTCGCCAGAAAGGAAGCAAAGATGAACAAGGGAAGAAAAGATGAACAAACACAATGCTTTTTTTTGAGAAGTGTTCTACAAGGGAATAAACCCACTTATTATCAATCCACTATAAAAATGATACAATAGGGAGCTTCTGTAAAAGAGGTCCGACAACCAGATATTTTGAGAGTAAGCAGGACTTTTACGTTTGCTTTGTTTTCTACAGAATGAGAAGTAATTGCTAGGCCAAATACCAAATGCCCATATTTTCCACTCTGATCATTGTCTTCATATAGATGACTACACAGACCCAAGTAAACCACAGAAACAGAAGTTAGCTTGAATAAAAACTACAAAGAAACCTTGGCAAAGCTGCTGTGCTTTGAAATATTCCCACTTCAGATGAATACAAGTAAACGTAGCTGGAATTTGGGGGAATGGAGATGTGGGAGGAAGGACAGAGGAGGAAAAAAAACCCAGACAAAGAAGTTGTATAACAGGACTGCACACGAAAGATGGAAAGCAAAATCTTCTCTTTCCCACTCCATCTTCAGCAGGAGGTGAAGAGAGAGATGATCTGCCAAAGAAGAGTTGTGTATCTGCACAGCGCTTCTAATTCGGCTACTGCTCAGCTTCAGGAAACTCTTTCCACTCCCCAAACCGTAACTTAACTCTTTTACATGTAAGACAACCGCTTTCTTCCTACCCAGCCAGCCCCATTTCACACTGAGCTCACTTTGCCACCCCACCGCTGCATGGCCTTGTCAGATTTCGATCAACCACCACCAAGCACTCACAAGCCCATGCTGTGCCACGGACACCACACACCCTGCTGCCGAGGAAGTTAAAGGAGAAAACACCTCATTTTTCAGGCACTAAACCACACAGTGCTATCACTCTTGGTGCTACTCTACAAGTAAATATGGTTGTTATTCCCCCACAAGCTACATACAGTGTGCACAGACCTTTGTGGAACTGGAACACAGCTACAAGGGCAACTTTTTCTGCCTTTAGGCAACTCCTGGTTGTCTTTAGAGACGACAAAGCTCGGACAGTCTTTCACAACAGGAGCTTAGCCTTGACTGTTGCTTGAAAGGGCAGCAAGCAGTTGATTCTGTGGCTGCTCTGTTTCAATTTTAAAAAAAAAAACAGTCATAACTTTTAGAAATTAAGAATACATGTAAACTAATCCAGCCAAATCAGCAGGATCATCTGTGCGTGTTTTGAAATAAGTGTCCATTTGACATGGCCCACGCATTTTCAATCTGCTAGCAATTTCTCTATTGGCGGTTGTAACCACATCAGAAATCATCAGAGGACAAAAGCCACGGCCTTGGAGAGCTAAGGGCAGGCTTTTCTCACAACATACCAAAAGGTGTCCGGGAGGCAAAGCATGACCATAATGGATGTTTCTGTTGCCAAAGAAATGCTTGCGCCAATGACTGTCACCTCCAAGTTCCAAAGCTGATAGCGCGAGGAGCTCAATGAGCGACAGAACACTTCTCCCAGCAGTGCACTAAAATTTCTAGCTTAACAATTTTTACGCAAGGAAAACAGCACATATTTTTCAGAGCTATAAAATGCAATGTAAGTGTTACTTTAGATCAGCTGTAGGCATTTAACAGGGCTAGAAAGCAGTGGTTAAAATGCCCATGCATGCCCACAAGCCTCCTCCTACCACTATTCCAGGTGCCGTAAGCGCATACAAGTATCTTTCTCCCCAGCGATGAAATAATGTTATAAAGCGGCATTTATATTAATTTGACCTAGGTTAAGTTGCAAGGGTAAAGCTGAAATTCAGAAAGGTAAATTGGGAGAGCAACCTCAGTGCCTTAATATACATATATTTAAAGTTTCTATAGGAAATTCTTTGGCCTGTTCTGTGCAAGTCGTAAAACATCACGATCGGGAAGGTCTCACCTGAGCTTGGGCTATGGATTTACACGACTGATTCCACTGCAGCAGAGCCGTGGCATTACACAGGGCTTCACAACAAGTTTCCCGAATACTTCTTACCAAGGGAACATGTTTGTTTCTGCCCACAGAAACATACGCATTGCTTTCCTTAATCTCTGTTAAAGTCACCTGGACAGACAATAACAAGCTCTTGTCCGTGAAGAGCAGGTAAGACACCCCTCGTCCCCCTTCCTCTCCCAACGCCAGTCTGCAATCCCATCCTACTGGCAAGTCAACCTTACTTGAGGTTCTCATCAGGAATTTAAGACAAGATCTCTGGCTTTAGGACAAGAGTCAGAGTCTTACTTTCATTTCTTCAGGATTCAAAGACACAAATCTCTCCTATCTTATCTAAACCAGTAACTGTTAAATGGCAGGCACAGCAAACTGTTACTCTGAAGGTTAGGCTAGCCACCAAATGGTTTCCAAACACAACCGACCCTCATGGCAACGCCAAAGTCTGTGAGAAGGACCATCCTCTCCCCGTGCCCACAGCCTGTTTAAACTATTGTCGGAGTTTCCTAAAACTTGAAGTAACAGAGCGTTTACTAGAAAACGGACTTTTGGCACGAGTGGGTTGCAGATCCTGTGCACCTGAAGGCCAAACGAAGCACCCAAATGCAACCAAACACTTCCAACAGACCAGATTTTCCTTTCTCAGCAACTAGTTCCCACTGAAAGTTTTCCCCAAAGCAAGGCAGCCTTGCTTCATTTTTGCTGGAAAGTTGCTTTAGCGGTTGGTTCTCAGTGTCCATGGTGTGCATTCTGCAGTGTGCAATTTTTGGCTTTTTACTGAGAGAAAACTACCCTTGTGGCAAGAAAGGCATTAACGTAGTTACAGGTTAGCAAGAAGCCCTCGTGGTATTCAGGCTATTTTAGCTATTGAGAATGAACAGTACTTAGCAAAATGCTGAGTACAGCAAGGAACAATATTCCTCTTCTATTTGCCATGAAAAGTCTCATAGAATGACACAGAAATACTCAGATACCTAGATCGATCTCTGTCTGCTAAAGGGAGAATAACCCAAAGATAAAGTTGGCAATAATTCCTCCAAATTATGAATCTCCATTATGATATTGGGCCAAACAAACAAAAAAGCCTATGGTAACTCAGATTTAACAAAAGAACAGACCATTTTAAATTCCTCTGGTGCCTTCTCTGTACAACTCAGAGGAACAGCCGCTAATGGAAGTGACAGGGCAGCAAAAACGACAACTGGTTTTGCTTCTTACAGGAAAGCTTGTAATGATTTTGGGTGTGAAAGCAGCATAATCTTAAGAAAAATCCCCCACTGTACCAGGCCTACAGACCCATAACGAGTGGTTTCACCCTACCTCAGACACAAAAAATACACAGAAAACCCTCTAGATTCTCATTAGCTGATTCTCCTTCCAGCCCAGTAAATCCTTAACAAAGTACGTGATTGGCAAAGTCCTTGACTTGAATTCAACTGACAAGATCTGAAGACACTACTTCTGACAAAAATCCTTCATTTATTTGCTACGCAGACATACCGAGAAGTGGAAAAGCAGCCCAAAACCTGTAACTAAGTCTTTTAGGTCATCACAACTACACGTGCACACGCATGAACTCAGTTTACATTCTAAGAAAACACCGACAGCATTTGCCGCTGTTTTTTTACAACACATTTACAACACATTCAGTTCCTCTTACAGTCCCCAATTGCTCAGTTTCTTAAAAATTAAGAAGGTCTGCTTTTCAGAAGAAGATATGATCAAATCAAGATTTATTCAGTAACTAACACAGTTAGTTATAATAACTGTCTGGTTAACATCGATCAGAAGCTGTGTCTTAGATGCATGTCAGAAGTTACTGAAAGCAAGATTGTCAAAAATTCTGGAGGCAGTCTGGGGCCCGATCTCAAGGCATGGTGCTTCCTACGCCCTCGTCGTTTCATGCCTTCACACCTTTGGAAATCTGACTCACAAAAATTTTAGTCCTTAATCCACAGCCCATCAAAAACAATAGGTTTGAGCCAAGCTCTGAAATAGCAAGGAAAAGTGCCAATGCAGTCCCTCACATAAGGGACAGTTACCTTCAGGTACGCTCACACTAGCGGCAGGAACACAGCCCACGCTAAGAAACTTTCCCAGTTCAGGAAAGCAAATGGAAGAGTGAGAGGCCAGCCTTCAGGGCTGACAATCTTGACAGCAGGATTGATTCCAGTTGCAAACTTTAAAAGACAGCTTCTTCCACCCATATATCCTTGCCATTTGTCTCTGAAATCCCACAGCTCGGAAATTTTGCAAGGGGAAACTCTAGTGAAGCTGTGATCAGGGATCACAGGTCACACTGATCACAGGTCACAGGCACGCTCAGGGGCTGAGCCTCTACTCCTCAGGGCAAGGGCAGGATCCAGGCACGAAGGATGACAGCGCTCTGCCAGCACCTCATTCGGCTTTGCCCCATATGCTGTCCCACAGCAGGACACAAGGTGACTCCTCGAGCTCTCTGTGCAGGTTACACACCAGCTGGCAAATGCAGGACTTCAGCCAGCTGAAGCGCATTACAAGCCCCATGGCACACCACCCGCCAGACCCTGGGCAGTGCCAAGCGCTGCCGGGGTTGCCTGCCTGCCCACCCTGCACCTCCAGCCCGCACCATGGGAAAGCCTCGAGGTATCCCAGGGAGGCTCAGCCCCAGGCAGATGGGCCACTCAGTGCTGAAAAACACTCCTTTCATCATCTTGGAGGATTACTCATAAGAGTAAAAATAATCTCCATTTTCAGGCTGAGGAAATGAAGTTGCAAAGCCAATGAAGTGACTTACCCAGGTCGTCCGCCTCCCAAGCCAGGATCCTACTCACCAAACAAATATATCCCTCTAAGCTCCTTTAATGAAGCTTTTCAATTTATTCCATGGAGTTGGAGAGAACAAGGATTTATCTGTGCTAGGGCATCTCCTTTCCAAAGCTGACTCAATACCACACGTTGTCAATTTTTTTTTATTATTATTATTATTATTCTTTGGCTGGGCTACTCCACCATGAAGGCAGAAACTCAGTGCCTTGAAAATACTCTAGAGGTGTTCTACTGGCCTCACCTATCCTTAATAAAACTTGACAGATTCTAACTCTCGAGGTGAAGTATGTAAAAGTGACATCAACAGAATATGTGAAAAACCCCTCTCAATACAAAGTGTTGACACTCTGGTATGCACCCGTATATCCAACAATTTTACCGCTACTCTTTGACTACCCAAAACGAGATCCCACTTTCCCTATCTTCCTAGTACACACCCCTCTCCACAAGTGAGACCCTAACATTCCTGCCTTCTTCCTCCATCTTTCGCATATCCCTTCTTCAAACTGGGCCCGCATCACGCCTTTATGAATAATACATCTCAAACAAATTCACAAACAGATCTAACTTGGTTTTGATAGCAGAGCCAGGTAACATTTGAAAAGAAACTCAGTGGTTTCCACTTAGTTATGCTTTGAGTTCCTGAGGTTAAAGCAAACCTGAAACTCAAAGTGAAACTCTGCTAAGAGTGAGAGGAAATCTATGAGGAGAGGGAAAAACCTTTGCTTATATTCCACCAAAGTCTGAGAAGCTTCTCTGTAATTTTGAGACCACTGCAACCCCTTCGTACTAAGACTGCTACTTCATGTCTATGTTCATGGTAGTACAGTTCCTCGCTAAAAAAAATTTAAGAAATTGGTAATGGCAGAGAGTGAGCCAGTTCACTGCGAGCTATAGAGATCAGCTCACAGTAAAGAACATAAAGAAAAAGAAATATTTTGTAATACAGGAGTGGCATCTAAGACAACAAAGTAATTTTGCTTCCTACCACAGCTTTTCTGTGTTATTTCAAAACCATTAGTTAATTCTTTGGACTCACGTAATTCAAAAATGGAGAAAATTGTTATGGCTATTAAAAGGTGTCACATGTTTGCAGAACACTCTGAAACGCTTCGGTGGAGAATAGAGAACATCTCCTTAGAATGACTTAGCTGATCAGCATGAAGCTACAGACAAGTTTGAATTGGATGCACTAGCAATCAATTTAATCTGACTGAAACAAATTGCATTCCTTGTATTAGCAACCACCACACCAAAAACCTAGCTATGAAAGGCAAGAAGCAAAAATGTAGCAGAGTTTCAGACTTAGAAAACTGAGGGACTGGACTGGGCCTGAAAAAATACGCTTACCTCTTTGGTTACATAAGAACCCCGCCTAACAGAGAGGAGGAAGGGATAAGAGGGGGGGAAACTAGTGATGTATCGCCATTTGAGTTTCCCCCACCGAGATGTAGCTGGCTTCACACCACAGAGTTAAAATCACCATTGTTTTGTCTCCTGTTCTATAGCAAGGCTTTACTCAAGCTGTTACACTCTAAAAACCACAGCTGATTTAACAACAAAATAGTACTTTAAGGAGCTCAGGCCCCCAGTTCTGTGGCCTATGTTACTCCCAGGCCTACCAGTCTTAAACTCTCTTGATTACCGAGATGACTTCGAATCAGTGCAGCTACATGGGAACAAGCCACAGCATGAAAACAAGAAAAGATGACACACACATAAATAGTTATTTCCTTCCACTGTTGGTCACAGCATTCAATAGATGCACTAGTAAGCACATCCCTGCCGGAGCAAAACAGGCCAGGAATGTATCACTGGAATGACAGAAGTATGAGCAAGCTACCAAACTTTTTTGCTGCAGAAAAGGCCTTTGAATTGAATTGACAAATGTGTTTTCAAAGCCAGAAACTGACTTAGTGGCTTCAACCTGTTTCCAGTAACTCCCAAGTAGTATCTGCTGCAAAATTCAGGAAATACGTGTATTAACTCATTAGAAACAAACTACAAAGTACATTGAACAGGCTGTAGAGATCACAGCAGGTTTGCTTAGTATATGGAGAAGCTGTTGGCTTGTACTTAAAAGGAATAAAAGCCATAGCTGCTCAACGAGTAAACTGCTCGTATTCAGTAGTTACATGCAACTGGAACAGCCCCGCTCTCCCACATCCCATTCCCTTCTGAATTTCACATGTGCAGCAGGGGATAGCCCCACCAAGAGCACTTCCTTCAGCAAGAGACCTAAAAACATGTTCCAAAAGCTCAGAGAAACTTTGTCCTTTCAGACCTTTCCTTCCTTGGTCAAATGTGGTGTAATTTACAGACTAACTCATCAAGTTACAAGAGGGGAACAGACAACGGAGAGTTACAGGGATGCTTTCTTAAAGATGCCAGGCAGAAGCACTGAGGTGGGGGAGAACACAGTTTCACAAGCAAAGAAGTCATCTCAGTCTAAATGCAGTGACACATTTAATTTTTCTAGGAGCCTTAATCAGAAAGCGTTAATCAGGACACACTTCACCAAAATCAAACAAAACGTCAGCAGCTGCAATTATTTTAAGAACTACCTCTGCTCCAACTAGAACAACAGTCTATCATCTCTGGGCTTTCTTGCACTTCATGCTTACTCCTTTCTGTTTGTTTTTCTTTTCACATCCCTGTTGTCATTAAAAACATAAGTACACCCCACATTTTTAACCCTGGGTCTACAAAACATGGCAGTTAAGGAGCCTGCTTACAAATCGCAGCCCACCCTCAGCTAGCTCTAGTATAACCAGTTTTTTGCCAAAATCCTGGGCGCAAACTTCCATCCTCGAGTTTCTCCTGTAGTAAGAATGGGTTGTTCTGCCCTACTGAGTAAGCCCTGGAACCTAGCACATACTTAGCGTATATTTATGCTTGAATTGACATCAGCAGAAACAACAAGTACAAAAGGCCATACATTATGGGGGGGAAACCCCACAATTACTACAGGCACTTAGGGAAGTCACATACGAAAACTGGACGCATTGAAAGCGAGTTACAAAAAGGATACAGTTTTAGTACTGATTTGCCTGCTACTTCTAAGTCTTCCACGATACGTTCAAGCCCCGTTCCTCCACTCTTTCCATAAGAAAGAATGCTACATCTACTTATTTCTCAAATAAAAGGATAAATACCTCACCGATTCCGTGTCTTTGGTTGCTGGAAATTTAAGGAATTGAAATTCTTCCAAAAGGGATTGAGGAGCCAGTAAATACTACCTGTGTCACAGATGAACTTTGAAAGCGAACATTGGAAGTCTTATCAGTCTCAGCTGACATCAGAGAGCTTACAAACACACTGCATTAAAAAAAAAAATCACAAAGACAGCAAATGTGAAACTGTCACCTTAACTCCGCTGTAAAACTGCCAGAAGGAAATACTGCTATTAAATTGGCATAGCAAAGACTACTCCTATAGGGGCTTGAGAGTGCTCAAACTTCCCTGCCCACCCTCGGCACTGCCAACTTGCAGTTCTGCCACCCACGCTGAACCCAGTGCAATGCACGGTACCCCACCTGACAGCTATTTCAATCAGCTATTCAGGACATCCCCATCATAGACAACTGCTGAATAATCTGCGTTTGGAAAAGCTTCTTCCCAGCTTCACCGAACAGCAGCTGTTTTTCGACCCAAGCCCAAGAATTTTCCTCCCTCTGATATGTTATAGAAGTCCACGGCACTAAAAATCTTAGCAAGAATGCCATACGTTGTCTATGAGCTGTGTATCAAGAGCATACAGTGTCTTAAATTACTGTGAAATTTTCATTTACGTGGGACGTGAAGTCTGCTTTTTCTTGTATTTTGGAACACAGGACAATCATATTTTCTTTATTTAGTTCAGAGCTTTGGTAGCACTCTTAAGTTCATGGATCTCTTAGACGTAGCAGCTAAAAGAAAAGTTGCAAACCTGTGGGTATCTCAGCACTCTGCACCTTACGTGACAGGTCAATTGATCACAACGCTATCTCTTGGCCGTAAAAAAGACAGATAGCTTTAACAGGAGAAACTGAATCTAAACAGAAAAGAAAAAAAAAAAAGAAGTGCTTTTACATCACAGTTCTCCACTTACCTACATGGAAATGCCATTAGATTTGGGTTGCTACCACAGATCACGCTCGCAAACCTAACACTCTTCACACAGCTGTAAAATAGCTGGCATAACTTACTGCACATATTTTCAGCTACAGGTCATTTTTTTGTTGCCAAAATGCTAACAAAGCTCTTCACAGAGGTCAGAGGACAGGATTTTTACCCCCAGCTAGGTGGCTTCCTAGTTTCAGGAAAGTCAGTTTATCAGGAGAGCACAACATCTTGTCTCTGCTGATTTATCTGTACCTTTAGGGACTACTGCACCTTTGGACTGCGGCTTCTGTTTTAGAAAAAAACTACTTAGCCTACACATCAGCTTCTGTGTCCTGTACGCGCTGCCTTACCGCAACATAAGATCTATGGGTATAAACATTAAACATGCACACACATACAGCACTACACGCGAGATGTAAACAGCCCTTGCACACTGACCCAGGTACTGATGAGTTCTGCATAACTGAAACCTTTCATACCACAAAATTGCAGCATTGCCTATAAATACGCCCAGCACTTGTTGCTGACAAACAAAAAAAATCCCTCTAGTCGAGACAGCCCAGTTACATGAACAAGTCATCATATGACTGGAAAAGGCAGAAAAAAAAAAAAATAGCTGTGTTTCGGACTATTCTTTTCAGCACAGCCAGCCAGGAGCTGCGTGGACTGGGGTCACTGCTGGGAAGACGTGCGGCCGTGGCCGATGTCCCACGGTGAAGATTGATGGCGGGGGACAGGTTTGGCAGCTGAAGGAACCAAAAAGTAGATTACGTCCACGAAAACTGAAAGCGCTGTAAATATTCCCAGGGCAGAGAGGCTGCGAGCGCTTGTCGGGGAAACACGGGTGGCATCGCCACGGGGGAGACGCCCGAGGGAAGAGAGAAAGGGATGGAGCTACGCTTAACTTTTTTAAACAGGCGGCCTGCTCCTCACGGCTTTTGTCTCCTCGCCGCTGCAATTTATTACGCTAATACAATGTATTGAGAGGAAGAGGGGAGAACAGTTTTTCCCTCCACCCCTGGTTTCAGAATTATTCTGTCTCCCGGGGGGAAGGGTTAGACCGAGACATTCGGCTCGGGCGTGACTCACTCGGCAGCGCGACGGAGCCGGAGGGTCTAGTTTTAATATTTTTTAAAGGGAGAACTTACCGAGGTTTCACGCCTGCGCCCCGCTCCAGGGGCGCCGCCGGGCGAAGGGAGCCCGCCTCCCGCGCTCGCCCGCGCCGGGCTACAGGGCAGGCGGCTGCCGGAGCAGAGCCGCTCCGCTGCCGGACGGACGGACGGACGTGCCGCCTCTTCGTCGCGATCTGGCGAAATTTGCCACCCACCGGCCGGGATTCTACACTTCCTGGCCGCCGGCCAGCCTTTATTTTTACGATCTGCCTCTTGCTGGCTCCTCCCAGCAGAGACAAAAGGCGGCCGGGCCGCGCCGAGCCGAGCCGGGCCGGGCGGAGCTGGGGCTGCCTCCCCCGGCCCTCGCGGTGGGGGAAGCCCGGCCCCGAGCCGTCCCGGCCGAGT
>VZSC01012127.1:47666-63310 GCA_013398225.1 Steatornis caripensis
CGGACGAGTCAGGAAGTTTAAATTCTTCTGCCCTTTAGCGAAAGAGAGGGAAGGGAAAGGATGGAGCAGCTCCGGAGAGCCTTGCCGGGGCCGCCCCCGCGGGGCGCTCCGCCACCGCCCCCCCGGTCACTGCCGGCCTCGGGATGCTGGAGCTGCCGCCGGCTCCGCGCAGGCCCGGCGCGGAGCTCGCCTTCACGCCGAGCCGCAGCTCAAGAAACGGGTCGTCACGGGCCGTGAAGCGTGCGGCGCGGGGGGAAGGGGACGTGCCGTTTAAGGATGGGGCTTATTTTATTCCGATCTCACGGTTCAAGGCTCCTGCGGCAGCCGCAGCGCCGTGAAGTTTGCTCTGCTCAGCTGTCACAGTCTGCAGCAGGTATCAGACAGGAAACTGCCGAAGGAAAAGAAAAAAAAATAAATCACGTGTAATTCGGGGTCCTTAAGGAGACTTAAAAGCCGCAATTAGTTGCGATCGGCGAGCAATGGCATGGACCGTGTAACTCGCATAGTGACACCGGCTTCTGGAGAGCTGGTCATTGATTTAAAGCACTGTGATTTTTAGGTTTAAACAACACTGTTCGGAGGCAGACCGAATTTGTAAAATACTATCGTTTAACCGCTTAAGAGGCTTTTGTGAACTCGTTTACACACGGTGCTGCTGATGCTCGGTAACCCAATGCACTGCACGTTAAGAGAATTCACACGGTAACTTTCAGCTGGGTTGCATCTGGTCTTAAAATGAGAAAAGCTGATGCTACTCTGGAACCTGTATCTAATCCTTCAGCCCATGCTGGGATCCTCTAACACTTTTAAGTTGTTCTGTAGACATCCACAGCAAGCTCAGATGAGAACGCTTGTCATACATGTTTGCAGGAGAGGTATTCTCATGCCTCTCTTCCTCCTTTTCTGTCTCTAGATGTGTAAAACACACATTCGCTGAGACTGTGAACCTTACTTGCTACCCATTGCTACTACTAGTTATACAAACAGGGGCCACTATTACAAACATGAAATCAGCACCTGGGGCTCGCAGACAGGACTTCACTGCAAGCTAAATGAACACGTAACAAAAACGTTTCCTGTCCTGGGCTGATGCAGCATATGATGAGATTTAATGCCTATCCAGCAAATAAAATTTGTGTACATCAGTCAATCTAGTAACAATTAGAAGTGCATGTTGTTATTCATTCTGCACCTGCTTTTCAAGCCGACAGTTACGAATCTTTCAGACAGCATTGCTGAAGCAGAGTTTTAGCCGTGGTCTTGGTCTGTGGCTCATAACATAGCCGGGAAGTGACCGTCACTGTGGGACCATTGCCTGGAGAAGCAAGGGTGTGATTTATCATAGTTGATCTGTTCTCCATGGGCCAGCAAAGATCCCAAGGAATTTGCAGGTGAGGAGAATGGTGACCTGATATACCTGGTCAGGTGGCACACCATCTGAGAGCAATTCTCAGGTTTTCCAAGAAAAACCCCCAACCCAGCACACAAGCTGGCATCTTTCCCCAAATTTTAACTCGCATTGTTATGAATCAAAACTTGGCAATATGTTTCAGGGGTGGGACAAGTACCTGCATGCACAGAGTTGCAGAACTCTGGGTTTACAAGGGGGGACGCTGTTTGCCGTACCCACACAGTTCTAGCTTCAGGACTACACCGACAGGCATCATTGCCACAACACAGGCTTATTGTGACCATCCTGATGTACGGCTGGACTACCGGCTGTGAGAGGAGGAGGAAAGAGCTGAGAAGATCCCGGCCACCGCACCGGGAGGAAGGGGGAGGTCCTCTTTGATTTCTGTGTTAGGAAGAAGTGAGGCTGCTATGGAAAGGAAAGGGTCCTTGTCACTCTTAGGAGTTAAGATAACGGCATAAGTTATCTTATGCTGGAGCATAGGTACTGGGAAGACTTTAATATATGGCAAGGGCAGACAAGGAAGACAATTAGAAACACTAACCCAGCAGGAAAATATTAAAGACTCAGGTGGGATTCGTTTTTCCTAACTTCAGCTATCTGAGATTATGCAAAAACACAGCTAGTCTTCAAAGTCAGGTAAGGTAAACCCTGCCCTAAAGCTTACCCAAGTGGAACACAGTTGCAGTGAAAGGGATCTGAAGAGAAAAGAATTATGTTTAGATTGACAGGTGAGAAAAATGACCTTTAATAGCTTTGGTTCAAGCAAAAAGAGAAGAATATGGTTTTCCAAAGAAAGCTCCTTGCCTTACACAGACAAGGGATAATTAACAGATGTCTGCTCTCAGCACCAAAGCCAATACATAGTGCAAATGGACTGCCATGCGCTTTGTGTGCGAGCAATCAGCTCTTCTGTGGCCTTGTTCAAATCTACAGCGTCGTCTCAGAGAGCTGAAAAGCAGGCAAATTGACAACAGCAACGATGCTGCTACAGCCATTTATATAATGAACCAATATGTGAAAAATAGCTACAGCCTTATTTTTGTTTCTGACACTCTGCCTCAACACCACACATTCTCACTCTATAGCAAGACAGCCCTGAGCACACACACGTCCTGCTCTCACAGTCTGGTGCTCAGTAAGAGCCAAACCACACAAGCTGTGACTAACAGATGTGACCTTTCATTCGTTTGCTTTATAATGCGCTTGATGACGGGACGAACCCGCAACATATCGCCTTTGCTTTGGCTGTGTGATCCACCAGGTCTTCAGCATCCTGTGCTTCCCAGAAATAAGTTCTGGGAAAAGACCCACAGTGTGGTCTACGAGGAGGGAAAATTCTGAGGAGCATTCCTAATTGTGGCACTAATTTTCAAAGAGCTGATGGTTGCGGCTGAACCAGGTTGAGAGGTCACCCTCCTTCAGTTTATTCTTATCCTATCTACCAAAGACCTCACCCCTTTCCATCCGCTGGGGTAACATGTATTTGCTCCAGCTGTCCAATGAAAGCAAGAGAGAGACAGCATGCACACGAGCAAGAGAGAAAAAAATTACTTCAAGTAAAGTGGATTATTTTGACAGCAAAGGCTTAGGCAGTAGCTACACTTGAGTTGCCTTGCAGATTCTAGCACAGAGTGTGGCACAGACAGCTGGGGATAACCTGGGAGCAGCAACCACTGATCCCAGCTCAGACAGCGAGGACAAGTCTAGCAGTCCTCAGTGACATTGTGCAAATTATTTAACAACACGGTTTGCCTCTCTCTTGGGGCTTTACTGACAAAATTCTGGGTAGCAGTAACGCTATGGAGCTTAAACAACTCTTGCAAAGAGCACAAAAATTTTAGTTTTGTCTTTAGGTATCTTTTAATATTCATTTTTACGGTTCCAAGCTCGGGGATAGGAGGGGAAGGGAGGGAAACACCTCCAGGCTGTGGGTTGAGGGTACGTTATTCCATTAGTTTTACAAGTCAAAGCTCTGGCCCAAATGATACTCAGGAAACAAAATGTAATTCCACAGGGAAAAAGGCATCTATGCTACATCTGGCAAAAAATAATTCGAATCACAGCTATTCATTGTGAAGAAGGATTCTCAGAAGCTATAAAGCTGGAAGAGACCTAAAATAGCAGGAGAGCAGACAGTGAATTAGACAGGTCTTTAATCTGAGATGACAGGAGGGGAAAGAAAAACAGCAACAAGAAAACAATGGGATAGTAGAGTTCATAAACAGAAACTGTAACAAAGGCCTCCGTTAGCGGTATTGTAGTGTAAATCCCCCGCAATACTGCATTCAGTCCTGAACACCTTCTCGTGAAAGAGACATCAGCAAACATAAAGGAATTAATTTTTTTTTAAAGTAGAAGTGATTAGTATTGATGTAGAGACGCAGTCTTGAGCTGAAAGAGCTAAACACAGCTGGCCACAGCATGTAGGACACGAAGCTACAAAAAACAGGCACCGTGGGACAACAGCTATGTAGGCTTGCAGAAGTAAGAGCAGCAGGATTGTGAGAAAGGAGAAACTAGGATGACACGAGGCAAAAAGATTAGGGTGAGTGCTGTTACAATGGCTTGGCTGTAAGATCCACTGCCTGATGGAGCAGTTGCTCCGGGACACCACTTCTTGCGGTATTTTAAATAAGCACAGCGCTAGTGTTTATCCCTTGGCTTACCAAGCAAGTGGGCTAGTTGATCTTTTACAGAGGAATTTTCCATCTCTAATTTCTGTGTTTCTAAAGCTTCCTCCTCTTTAGAGCGCTGTTTGTCACATCAGTAGTAAACCTCCCAGGAGAAGACAAACAAACCAGCACACAGGCAGAGAAGATATAAATGCGGAAAAGAACTAAAGCATGTTTGTGTGTGATACTTTATAGTTACACCACAAATCATAGCCAGGCAAAGGCAGTGGTGGCCAGTCTTCCTTATAGTGACCTCTGCTAGAAACCACAATATAAATTTCCAAAGGACGCAAGCAAGCAGGACAGACCCTTCTTTCCATCCTCCTGCTTTAAGTCTTCCCATCTTGCTTCCAACTTCAGTTCTCTCTCCAGCATCTCCATCCGCTCCATCTCCCTCTTGCCTTTCATCCTCAAGGTCAGTAAACTAACCATTTAAATTCATTACTTGGAATCCTAAATCTTCTCCAATCTGGTTTCTATACCTTGGGCTTCAGAGTAGTAGGTCACATTTTCTAAATACCATATTTCAGTCAAATCTCAGAGCAGTTCCCATCTTCTCTGATGCATCAGTCATTTTTTGAAGCACACATCTGTCTGTCCTTTTGCCTTCTGTTTTTCCTGATGGTCCCCTCGTGGTTTCTTCTGCCTCCTTCATTGTTTCATCACCGTATCCTCCTTCAGCTTGCTAAGGGAGGACGTTTTATTTTGGTCACTTTTCTTCTCCTTTATCTCATCTCCAGGTAATTTCACATACACAAAACCAGCTTACCAGCGCATGGTGGTACTCTCCACACCAGTCCTACCTCTTCCTTTTCCAGTTTACTATAGTGCGCTACACTATAAATGGCCTGCCCCCCACCTACACACATTTATTTGGGTGTTGCTTTTAACTAAGACCTCTCTCTCCCTCTAGGTCCTCATATTCAGGTGTCAGTGTTTAAAGCTGGGCTGGCTATTAAATGAACAACAGACACTCTTTGTTAACCCTCTTGCTCCCCAAAGGGAAAAATCACAATGAAATATATACAAATATACACAAAACCGATATCGAGCTCCCCCCTCCACCAATGATGAATACGTCACCCAGACACTGCAGGGCATGCCCCGGGAAAGTCCCAGACTGTACTCAACAGCAGGCAGGAGCTGGATTCAGGATCAAAAGTAGAATAATTGGGTAGAGTCCTCCTCAGATGCTTAAGCAAGGAGCTGGGTAGAGCTGGAGAACAGCATCCTGCACATGCACCCCACCCCATGCTGGGCTTAAATAGGCTCCTGGGCCATGGGTGTGGGTGGAAGCACCAGGTGAGGTTGCTCAGGGCCGTTAGAGCCCATTACTGCCCTCAGGCCCTGGCCATAAGGTGAGAGGGAGTGACCCTTGTGACCCCTCACCTTTATTCTGAGCATGATGTGTATGGGATAGAGTACTGCGTTGGGCAAACCCAGGACATTAGGCAACATCTAAATTTTGCCAATACCTTCTGTGTGTCTTCTTTCAAATAATGTTGTATTCCAACCGTGCCAATGCTTATCCACAGAGCAATATACCTCAGCCTGACTTTAGTCACTTCATATCAAAATTACTGTCATATCTTTTCCGCCAGCTTTCAGAAATATGATCTTCACTCATATCTATGCAGAACAGTGCTACAAATGTTGTTGCCCTCGCCTCTCGCGCGGAAAGCAATACCTTTTACTTTCCACCCCTCTCTTGTTTCTCTACTTATCACCACACCTCTCAGCCTGTCCTTATGTCCCTGCAGTTTCTCACATCATAGTTTTGCCAAAAGTGGCTGTGATTGACTGCCACTGAAAAAAGCCGTCTCACACTTACACTGCCTTTGGCCATTAGCTCTGTCCAGCACCGTCCCTCCATTGTGCCGCCAAATATCGATGTGATACACGTAGAATTGGATCAGGAAGATGAACTGAGTTACAAAAATGGCACCGCCTTTGCTCCCCACGGGGAGCTTGGCCTGACCCTGTCCCATTGATGCCACTGCAAAAAGGCAGTTGTATCCATTTTTGTGCGAATCGCGCAGTGATACCAGCCTAAGAGCCCAGGAGAACCTCAGTGTGTGCCCTTAGTGGGCAGAAAGCCTCAAAAGCAGCACTGCAAGCTTCTCCGCCGTGTGTGCCGCCTTGCTGTAAGCCTGTTCCGTGGAGCTCACTTTCAGGTAATTTAGGATCTGTAGGCTGTGCGAGTAAAGAGGTCACCGTAGTAGGTAATTTTGGCAAGGTGACCAACGGCTCAGTTACCAGCTGCAGAGAGGTCTGAGATTGCATGTATCAGCTGTCTGCTGGCAACAGCCTTGGGTTATATTGTCTTTCAAAGCTGCACACCCAAAAGAGTACGCACGTAGTACGAGACATCTTTCTCATGGCAAAACAAGTGAATCACTAGATGTTAGATGCCTCTTCTTGGTAAATGGATGCCAAATCACGCTGTTTTAATTACAGGAGTCTTCGAAGGCGCCTTCCTTTATTCATCCCTGACTTGCTGTGATTCATCTGCTGGTTTTCAGTCTGTCTTTTTTTCACTGCCTACACCTCACTTGCTGACCATGCTCTGCAGGACAGAAGCACTCTGACGCGGTGAAAGCCACTACCAGGGATAGAGCTCTCAGTGAGAAAAAAAATAGGCTTTCCTTCTTAAAACACCTAAATGCATTCAGCGCTGTCACTTTGATGTAGGTCTCAGAGCAGGCTGAAGTCAACAAATCCACGTGGACGTAGCAGAAGGACACGTTCACCTCCTGAGTTGACTGGCACAAGAAACAGTTTAGTCGGGGGCCAAGAAGAAAACATGTGTCGCGCCAGAAGTGATCACAGTGGCTTTATTTATATTTAGAAAGAACGTAGGAGAGACTTGAACCCTCCCGGGCGTCCCACAGTTGGTGGGGTGCTGAGCAGACATGCCTTTTCCCCTCAGAGCAAGTTTCTTATTTGTCGTCGTGGGGCACAGTGGCTGACAGCTTCGCCTAACCTCCCAGGGCTGACCCTGCCTTCCTTGATAAAGGAATGACAGAATGCAGCTGGGTGCCATAGCCTGGATTTATGGGTGCTTATTTACTCATCTGCTCTTGGCTCCCACTGTAAATGCCAGGTCATTTCTTCCGGATGTAGCAGTGCTGAGGTTGAGCTGAACTGGAAGATGCCTTTAGTAGCTAAAGGATCTTATTTTGCCTGTCCAGGAATGGCGTTGTGCTGTGAGGGAGAAGGCTGGGGGGTCACAGGGGGCAGAAGAAAACCCTCAACTGTTCAGAGTTAATCTACACAGAGAATGGGACTGGCAGAATTATATCCCTCTTTCTTGACCAGTTAAACACCTCGATGAGATGTTCTCATCTGGCATAGAAGTGTCATAGAGAGTGAGGCTATACTGTAGGATTAAACTAGAGAGGCTGAGAAGGCTTGGTGGAGAAATGGGGGTATTTGAAAGGTGGAATGCATTTAGATATACAGAGTAAGATGCAAATACCCAGAATATGCATGGCTTGTGGTAGTTATATGGAAGGTAAAGTGAAGGACAGCTTGATGGAGAATTCCTCTGCGTTATCGGATGCCTCTGATCCCAAATTATCTATTTTTATCAGATAGAGCCTTTGTACCACAAAGACACCATAAAGTGGAAGGGTATAAGATTCTAAGAGTGCTGCTTAAATGAAGGTGCAGACTGCGTATCGATCTTCCACATAGGATGGATCTTTGCAAGCCAGGAGGGCCTGTGCACTTGTGGAATTCAGCTTGTGATTGCCAGAATAGATGTATTTAACTAGAGAATCCCATATGCACGTGCTCATATTGCTTACAAGCAATGTATGGTGGCCAAACGGCTGTGTGTACAGACATGCTCTCCTCCAGAGAGCTAGCATGGGTGTTTGAACGCCAGCTGCGGCATCTGTGTGTACGGCTCCACGTTTGTGTGGAAGGGAGTCGTATCCCAACCGTGCCAACACGAAGCTGGGCAAATCGGTTTGACACATCTCCAGTTCTCAGAATTTTTCTCAGTCTCTCAGGTTTTTGATTTTTTTTTTCCAAAAACTCTCCACAGAGACTGTTCTTTATGTGGAGCTTACCCTTCTGCCAGGCAAGACTGGAATTTCAGCCATTCATAAAGGAAATCTGAGATTTTGCGCGGGTGCATGTGTGTGTAGTGCCAACTCACTAGAACAGACACGGGGCCAACACTTGGGCTTTGCAACCAAAAAAAATTCAACAAATAAACCAGCCAGCCTCTTTTCCTTCCCTCCTTCTCTCCCTCCCTTCCTTCCCCACCATTTTCACACCTTGCTGAAACATGTGAAGCCAAAACAGCAAAAACATTCCAAGTAAACAGTAATTTACTCTGGATTATTACTCACCAGATCCAGGCGTACCATGCCCTGGGCAGGCGTCCTCTCTCACATCCTCCTTCTGCAACAGAAAGTGCATCTGCTGGGTCACTGCTAAGGAAAGGCTCAGTCCTGAACTGTGGAAAAAAGTACCTTTTAGGAGATCTCAGTAAAGCAACGCCTGGGCTAGCACTGCGTCACATCGCGGGCCAGGAGGTCTACCAAATGAGGCACACAGGCAAAGAGCAACAAGCTTGTGGTGTTCACCTGCAGCTGGGGAACGTGCCGTATGAAGGGGCTCTGTATTAGGCTGTGCCTAGTGCACGGGGTTGCTCACTGAGGGAGAGGTAGTGTTCAGGCCTAGGCAGGGGATTTTGGAAGTAAGAGGCAAAAGCAAGCGCAGCTATGTGTTGTCTGACACATCCATTTTCACCATGAACGATCAACCTGTTTAAAAATGAGTAGTTCAACCACTGAGACACTTGCTTAATCTAGTTGTACAGGTGTTACAAGCAACTGGAAATAGGGGACGTGTCTGATGGCATAAATCTCAGCTCAGGCAGGCTAGCAGGTTACTAGGCAATGTAACATATTTTTGGCCAGAATGGGCCCCTTTAGCACAATTTTCTGTCTCCAACAGTAGCTGAAAGTAGATGCCTTGCATGGACCCTAAGAACAGGAAAAGCATATGGAAAGATAACTTCTCTCAGTCTTCTCCACCACTATTCACCTGTAGTCGCTAAGTTAAAGCTAGCAAGAGGTGCTCCCTGCGCTTCAATCACTCCTTCTCTCCAATTGCAGATGCATTTGAATTTATTTTCATATCTATGTTTTCCAAAGTCTGCGAAGGGCAGAAGTCTTGCTGGGGAAAGCTCCATGGCACAAGGATGGCACACGTTCCTGGAAGGAAGCAAAGAGAAATAACTGGGTTAACATGAGTTGAGCTGTGTTGCTGCCAAACATGTAGCCACAGCCTGAACTGCAAAGTCAGTGAAGTAAATTCTAACTAATCTAATCTGATTCTATATTGTCCCCTTTTCTACACACAGTGGTCATAAAATTAACCAAAAAAACCTCTTCCTCTGTTGTAAATATGTAAGTTTAAGCAATGCAGTCTTCCGCCACCTCCATTACCCTTGAAAGAAACATTCAGCTGGCACAAAGGTATTTTTTTCATCTGATGAAAGTTGCAGTACGCAGCAGCGCTCAGGGGAATGACAGTCTGTGCGCACGGGATACAGACTGCCTGCACCTACCTTCTCGCAGGAGCGTGGAGCAGGGAAAAGGCCGCAGAAAGAACCAAGATCAGCAGCTGACCTGGGAAGATGTGAATTCTTGTAGCTGCAAAGCATTATTACCACTACAATGAGCTTCTAGTGTTTACTGCACACATACAGATTGATATGCAAGAGATGAGTTGTCTAAACAAATAAACAGAAAAGGCCAGGGTCCAAGTTGGACTGAACAATAGACTGGGGAGAACTCCTCTTTAGCTGGACTTCCCTCCGGGAAACCCGACTGGTAATAAACTCCTCCTGTATCCTGTGCCCTAGTCTGGGGGTGTTGACTCAGTTCCAGCTAATTATGTAGGTCATATTTGCAGAAGGAGGTGAGTGCAGGCTGCTGGATGCACCCAAGAAAGTATTCTGGAAGAACCTCCCTGCTCCATATGGGGGGAGAGTTGGCCTCAGCATTTTGAGAGAGGTTCATCTCTTCAAGACAGCTTCTTTAGTCAAGTCGCTGGCCACACATCAGACCTAAAAAATTCAAAACTCCTCTCCCACCTCCTTATCTTGAGAAATAGGAATGGTTGTCTAAACACAGCGATTCACATGACTCCAGCAGAAGGAGATTTTTAGACTCCAAGGCCCTCACTTTAAGACGCCTTGGGTTTGAACTGCGCACTATTTGAGGCTTACCTGTTTGGATTTGTGAGTCTTCTCTTCAATGCGTGAAAAACTATGGCATCCAATTTTCAAACTGTGGCTTTAAGCTGACCAAGAGAGAGTTGGGACGGGAAGTTTCTGACTGACAATCAATATCCAAGCCCAAACCTGGGCTGTAAGAAAAGCGGTTCTCAACCTTTTGTAATTAACAAGCCAAATGGTTTTCTGGGGAAAAATAAAAAAAAAGAAAAAGTGGGGAGTCTTCATATACTTTGTATGTTCTATGTACTACTCGTGTCTGTCAGTTAGGAGCTCAATAAATAAAGCACTTGACATCTAGTTAAAAAAATGCTGTGATTTTAGAAAAATTAAATTATGTGTTATAATCACAGCCATTTTAACTGCAGATTTTACCTGGAGTACTGAGCCTGCTCACTGGCTTCCAACAGTCACAACTCAGCAAGTATTTATTCTATTGCCTGTAGTCTCATTTTAAGGATCGATAGTTTTTCATAGTTCACAGATTAATCGACTTGACTGCCACTTTTTTGGAGCTTGCGATAGCCGTCTTGAAAATCAAAGCAGTTAGGATCTTTGTGTGCTTTAGTGTTTTCAACGTCACTTCAGAAAGAGCTTTTTTAATATGCTGCGTATTCATATCTGAAACTGGTTAGGTCATTATAGTTGCCTCTTCCAAACCAAGGCAGAGCCGTTTTTGGCAAAGAAATGAGATATTTTCACCTCTTTTAGCAGGCTTTGGAAGTAGGCTATTCCTATTTTTACATTTCCTGTTCAAGGAAGGAAGGAGAGGTTTTTAAAATTTTTTTTTTTTTTTTACTACAGACTTTTCTTCCCTAGTTGACTCAAATCCGAACCAGTGGTGATACTGAAAACTTTATGCTTCCTGTTTGCTTCTGCTTAAGGAAGAAAGTTCTAGTGTGAACTGTTGAAAATGCAGCATATTTTTCTGTAACTAATTAACATCCCACCTTCTCCAAGCACTGTTCAACATTTACTTACAAGTGTAAGTATTTACCAGTATTTCAAATGCCTTTCCTTTTAGATATGCAGACAGGAAAAATATCAAGGGTGCTATGAGTACTCTTTTTGCTTACTGTAGAAACCATTTTTCTCCAGGACTTCTGTCCCTGCCTCTAGTTTACTTACTTAGAGAATTTCTAGACTATATTCCCCAATGAAATGTAGCTGGGAGGATCGTAAGTACTTAAAAATCACATTGAATCTTATCATAAAAGCAGAGGCAAATGCTAGTCCAAATCCAATTTAAGTTGCGATACGCTGATTTTTACCTTGGACACGGAATTCTTTACGCGATTCCCCATTTTTCACCTCTTCCTGTTGTAATTTTGTCTGCTGACTCAGCTGTCACGTTCTGTTCTAGAAGTGGCCGCATTTTCAGCAACAACTGAAGTATTTGCCAGTTACGTAAGAAGTTGTGAAATATTTTAGAAGTTAATAGAATAAAGTAACATCTTTTTCTCACCATTATCAGTGCATTTACAGCAACGACGTGGCGCTTGCAGTGATACTGTGCAAGCACTGATTCACTAATGATCACAGTCTACGAAGGAGCAAAACTTTCGGTCCATTTCATATACGGGGAAGATGAAAGAAAAAATTAGGAGCCTGATTTTCAGCAGGTCCTCTCAACCCCTCTCAAAAACCAGGTAAGGTTATACCTGCATAGTAAGGTCAAGTAGACGAAGAATCTGAAGAGCAGTTGCTCTACGCATACAGTTGATGCTGAGGATCTGACATGCACTTATGATACTTATGCATATTCCTGGGTTTTTTTAATTCAAACCACCTCCGTTGGGTCCCCTGGACTGAATGCCTGTTGAGGTCTGAGTACATTAGGTGCACTTTTGCAGAATGTTTTCTGGTTTAATTTTACTCAACAGAATCTAGTCCGGGTGGTCCAAAAGCAGCCCCTGATGCACAAAGAAACCCAGGCAATATAGCTGATTGGGAGGTTTGCATCAGAAATGCACTTCTGGTCTGAACTAAAACACATCCCAAGTATCGCTGGCAGGACTGCTGTAATGGTTATACTCTGTCCCACATTTACCTTCTCTACACATTGCAACCACAATGCAGAGAAAAGGCGTAACACAGTGACACATGGTTCTGCTGTTCCCAGACTGGCGTATGAGGCCCTACTTTTAGGCACATCTCCTGAGGTATAAAGGAACTGTACTTGTCTAAACTCTAAGTTTGTACCGGAACATATGATAATTCATTCTGCTTCATTTCCAGGCATGCTGATTCAGAGTAGTTGGTGACACTGAAGCCGCCTTACTACAGAAAACCTGTGTTTGGTTAATTTGAGCATTATTTTAACCAGTGGATTTCTCTTTTATTATTATTACCAGCAATTTTTCTTGAAAATAGTGCTTCAGCTCCACTGTATTTGTGTCACTGCATAATGAAGTTGCATAACATTACACCACTGTATCTTGGCAAGATATCACAACACGAGGATTCGGGCAGCAATGCTCCTGTGCAGCACTGGCACGGAGAGTTACAGGCGAAAGCGGAGAATCCATTAAGGTGTGGTAAAACTGTTCTGCAGTTGTCTTCTCTGAGCTCCTGTTCCCCAGGTGGCGGCTCTTCTGCCAATACAATCTGTCACAGTGAGGATGCGCAGCCTGGGTAAAAGCAACCAAGTAGCCCAGTGACAGGGCACCATCAGTATCTATAAGCCAAGGAATGGCTTCCTAGGGTTGATGTTAGACTCGCGATTATTGCGTTTACACTGCAATGAAGGTAATTTCATAACCGTGTCAGAAAGAAGATGTTCTTAACGGAGAAATACTAGGGAGCCTGCTCTAAACAACAACTATCAAAACAAAACAAAACAAAACAGAACAAAACAAATTCTGGGTTCAGCTGCATAATTTTTTTAAGGCTGTGACACTCCTCAGTAGCCCTTCGATTCAGTCTCTGGTACCATGAGGCACCATGCATCAGTTGATGCTGATCTGTGGCACTGTACAATGCGGTCATTGTGGGGACAAGGAATGAAGTCGGATTGTTTGCCGGATGTACTAGTCAGCAGGAAATAAAACAAGCACATCAACGTGTAGGTGCTCTTCTTGGCATGGCAGAAGATTCAGATAACACATCAAACTACGTACCTTGGGTGCCAGGATTAAATACAGCATGTCCTAAGAGGTTGGGGTTTTTGCAAGCTCCATTCTGCAGTTTATTGAGAGGAAAAGACCAAAGATCACCATAGCCATAAGATGTTCTGAATCAAAAAAAATCCAAACAATTAAATTAAAAAGAACCAATGGGGTACTTAGTAAATAAACGCATGAACTTCTATGCTTTTGGAATTAAACAACCAATGCAGAGTACAGTTCTCATCGCTGCCAGCTGCCTCTGTCCCCCTTGCCTGGGGTGGTGACCCACCACGCCCTGCCTGCGGCACCGACCCCTGTTGTTACCCTGGCCTCCTCTGAACCAGACCTGCCAAGCCTCACGTGCTGAGCGTGAGTCACACCGCTGAGTGTCACAGCCGCTGAGTGTCACAGCCGCTGCTCGGCATCCCTTGCAGAAGCAGAGCTGCTGGGTGCAGCACGGCACAGCTCTGCAGCCCAGGACAGAGCTATCTACAGCTGGCCCAGGACAGTGCTGCCTGTGGCACTGCGGAAGGACATATGGAAAATGTTTTTGTTTGTTTGTTTTAAACTCCAAACAGCACCTCTCTCATGCTTATCGCTCCGTGCCTGTTGCCATTAGAGTTAGGGTCCCTGCAGCTTTGAAAATACACTTACGCTTTTATCTTGGTGTACCTTGTTGTTCCCGGTCTGTTCTGTTTCTTAATCAGAAGGGAACCTGTGCTGACTCCTGTAGGAGAATACCAACATGGACATCAAAGGCTGCCAGAGACTGATGTGAAATGAAATACTTAAGTTTTGGCCAAATCTTGCTTTGGGCTGTGAATGTATAGTTCTCCTGAGGCTCATGGGTTCAGGAAAGAGAAGCCTTGGCTGTCATATCAAACACAAAAACATAATGCATAGGCAGTGGAGGGAGGGATACGCATCCTGGGGAGATCATAGGAATATGGCCCAGGAGTGCAGGACCTTGGCTAGGGACATCAAAAGTAACAAAAAGAGTTTCTTCAGGTACATAGGACAACAAAAGAAATCCCGCCATGAGCAAAACCTGGCTACGGCCAACATGGAGAAGGCTGAGGTGCTCAACAATTTTTTGGCCTTGGTCTTCACTGGCAAGGTGTCCAGGCGCACTGCCCACCACATAAAATCCACAGGCAGAGACTGGGAGAATGAAGTACCGCCCGTCACAGGAGATCAGGTTCAAGACCATCTAAGGAATCTGAACATGCACAAGTCCATGGGACCTGCTGAGGTGAATCTGTGGGTCCCAAGGGAACTGGCAAATGAAGTTGCTAACCCACTACCTATCATATTTGAAAAGTCCTAGTGACTGGAAACATAACCCCCATATTAAAAAAGGAAAAAAAAGGGAAGACCCAGGGAACTACAGGCCGGTCAGTCTCACCTCTGAGCCAGGCAAGATCATGGAGCTGATCTTCCTGGAAACCATGCTGAGGCACATGAAAAACAGAGAGGTGATTGGTGACAGCCAACACGGCTTCACTAAGGGCAAATCGTGCCTGACAATTTTGGTGGCGTTCTATGACAAGGTTACAATGGCCGGAGCAGAGATTCCCCTGCAGCCCGTGGGGAGAGGGCATGTGCCCCTGCAGCCCACAGAGGATCGCGGTGGAGCAGCCCGTGAGGGACCACGGAGGAGCAGAGAGGGACCTGCAGCCCGTGGAGGACCATGGCCGGGCACACAGACAGTGGGATTAAGCGCATCCTCAGCAAGTTTGCTGATGACACCAAGCTGTGTGGTGCGGTGGACACGCTGGAGGGGAGGGAAGCCATCCAGAGGGACCTTGACAGGCTTGAGAGGTGGGCCCATGCGAACAGTGTGAAGCTCAACATGGCCAAGTGCAAGGTCCTGCAATCGGAGTCGGGGCAATCCCAAACATGGATACAGGGTGGGCGACAAGTGGATTGAGAGCAGCTCAAGGTCCCTTCCAACCCAAACTATTCTATTATTCTATGAATCTGTTATTTTTCTGCCTGCTACTAGGGTCCTGGGCAAGTCAACAGAGGTATTTCTGCCTTGGGCACCCTAACTGTTGTCCCACACCCCTGTCCTGCACTGCGATGGCCGCTTCACGCTCCTTCCTCATGCCACACACCCTGGCAGAGCTCACTGACCAGCTGACACCTGGGCACACTCACCCTGTTACATACATACATATATATATATATATATA
>VZSC01012127.1:64516-98862 GCA_013398225.1 Steatornis caripensis
TGGTGGGTCATTCTGTTTGGCGCTTTCTGCTGCAAGAGTGCTCACCGTAAATCTCAGCCTGTTTCTGACTGAAATAGTCCCAATGCTGGCAAAAGAAATGCAAATTTCAGGGCTCTGCTGCTTTCAAATGAAGCTAGTTATGTTTCCATCTGAACCACTCCTTTGGGAATGGGAACTGTGAGATACAATGAATGCACACACAATGCTTACGGGTATTTCTTCTAAAGAAAGTTGGTATTAATTTCTGTTCAACATGCTGCATTTACTGTGTAATAGATGACATGCATTGGGGATGAAGACTCCTTCAGTAAACCTTGCAAAATCTGCTCAAAGAGCTTTCCTTAAAAGAAAGGTAATTGGTTTGTAGTATTTCGTATTTCATTCTTTTCCTACTGGTAAGAGGCCAGCAGAGAGCTAGGTGGATTCAATTTGTTTGTGGCATAATGTTTCACATAAACATAATCTAAAGTCTTAATGTAATTAGGTAATTTCTGCTGTTCTGAGGTGACTAGAAATGCAAGCATAAAATTAAGCAGCTCTCACAGCAAACAACCCACTCTTAGTTTATGATAGGCATCGGGTAAGGAAATTGCATTATTCCCCCTTTAGAAAGGACTAATCTTATGTGAGCGTGATGGCGGTCTCAGGCCAGCTTGTTTAGTACTGACACAGTCAAGGGAGTCCTCATCAGAGCCCTTATTCCCTCTCAGTAATTTGAGACAGAAATTTCCACCACGGAGCAGATCAGTAGTCCACAGCATTCGTTGCCTCACACACCCCGGTCACTAATATCGACTGTTTTACAAAACTCTGCAGGAGACAGTAAAATACAGGCTGCCAACAGGAAGCTTCTTTGAGAGGCTGGCTCATGTCCTGAAATTCTAGATGCACAAACACAGCTGCATTTGTGCTATTTCTAAAAGGCCAGAGGTGAAGCATCTAATATACATTCATACAGATATGATACATCCCTCTGGGGATTTACTACTTACACCCAAGGAAGTGATCAGCGGCAACAGCAGATAAATAATAAAAAATCAATTATGTTTTAAGGAGCCCTTTAATTTTAATAGCCCATGGTTTTGTTAATAATACAGGGAAGGACATTTTTAAAGCATTTATCTCAACATTTACCCTTATGATGCCTTGGTAATTTAAGCATGTACTTGTGATGAAGTAGAGCTTTAGCAGAAGAAAGAGGGAAATCATTTATATTCCAGGTTGCTAGTTTTTACAGTTCTGCTCTTCTGTTTTGAGGCATTACTAGAGGCTTTTCTGAGTGTATGGGGTATACCTCGGCTTTTCTGAGTTTTAAGCCACCCAAAAGAACCAGAGAAAGAACCTGCTTTTTTATTGTTTTCTGTTGCAATTACATGCGTGATCAAAGCGTTGTTGAAATAAATTGAGGCTTTATGACTTTATTGCTATTACTTAGCACTTAAAACTGTACTTCTGAATTAGTCACCATATTAACACAGAATTAAAAGTCAATCCTAGCTAGTAAGGCAGAAATAAGCCCTTCATAACTGTCATTTCAAACCAACAGCAACTGCAACAAACGGGGCCTGAATTACTCCAGCGTTTCCTTGATAATGAGATACGAATCCCTTCGCTTACTGAGATGTAATTTAAACTAATTGCGACTGTTCTCTCACCTCTTCTCATACAATATGAGTTGATGGGGTCCTTGGTGCAGTTCTGGGTCACAGTCACAAATTTACAGCTGTCCTTACCTCCCAGCTCTGCAGACAGCCTGAGCTGCAGGACGTGAACACAGACGCGCAATTTCTTGAAGTACGTAAGTGCCCAAGTCCAGCTTGATCTGCCACCGCCCAGGGTGCACCTGGGATGTTTCACACATCTGCCTTTATTACAAATGCAAAGCGAGCACACGCACAGCTCGGTGAAGTGGATGAACACTGACCTCGGTGCATTTTGTGCGGTGCCCTGCAAATCTCCAAGCAACTCACATTAGAGAAGCCAGCAGCTCTGCGAGCTCTACACTTACACTCTACACCTTGCTTTGGAGAACATCACACCGGTTTATTCTCAAGCCTTTTCTTATCTGCAGGCTCGCTTGAGGATGAGCTGTGCATGAGTGGCTTCCTGCTGAGAGGCCCCTGGCACCCAGTGGTTAAAGCCAGGCAGTGCAGAAGACGGTGATCAAGGGGTTTAGGCTGCGGAAAAGCAGAAGGGAAGCAAGAAAACTTTAGCGGACTAAAAATGGTTAAGCAGAGATTATAGGTTGTGTCACAGCGACCTTGGATTGTGCCTGCAGCTGACTACAATGGGCTGTGGTGTAGCAAGACTTTGTAATGAATACGGAATATCAAACTGATGAAATGTTTCTACAGCTGGTTTGTTGATACTGGCATGACTGCACCCGCAGAGCTGGTCCTTAATGTTTCACTCAGTTCTGAAGCCTAAACTGGCCAGAGGTCACCAAGATGGCCTGGGGCCCCATCAACACGCAAACTGCTCTCCTGCCAGTAATAGTTCCCAGTAATAGATCTTACTAAGCCCTTGCTACAGAAGGTAGGTTCCTCTGTTGGAGGAAAAAACCCATGCAAGTGAAACGTGCACATCTGAGGCTTGCTGTTTTACATACTGTGTCTTGAAGGAGCCATTTCTGGCAACTGTTGTCAGCTGCAGTTAACCAATTAACTTCAGCATGTTTGAGCTTTCCCTCGCTGCCTTCCCCTCCAAATTGTTGCTTGCGAAGCTTGGCAGTCGCCTTCAGCACCTGAAAGGCAGAGCTGGGAGCCTGTGCTGGTGATGTGTTGTGGTTGTAACCCGGCAGGCCATGAAATACCATGCAGCAGCTTGCTATTTGTCCCCCGGCCCCTTGGGAGAGAATCAGAAAAGATTGGACACTCATGGGTTAAGATAAAAACGATTTAATAATTGACTAAAATAGTAATATATCATATACTATTAACAATATTAACATTAATATTAATTATAATAATAATATACAAACAAGTGATGCACACTGCAACTGTTCACCACCCCCTGGCCAATGCCCAGCCATTCTTGGCTAGTGATCCCCAAGGAGAGAAATCCCAAAAGAGAGAGAGCCAGCTTCCCGGCCAACCCTCCTCTACAGACCGAGTATGACATTGCATGATACGGAATATTCCATTGGCCAATTTGGATCCGTTGTTCTGGCCACGCTCACTCCCAACTTCTTGTGCACCTGCACACTAGCAAAGCATGGGAAGTTGAGAAGTCCTTGATTTCTTAGCAACAACGAAAAACATCAGTATATTATCAACATTCTTCTCATACCAACTCCCGTACTAAGTCCAAACCATAGCGCTACTCCAGCTACTAAGAAGAAATAAGCTCTGTCCCAGCCAAAACCAGGACATGCTGGCCTCTGCTTCGTTGTCTAGCGTCAGCATGGCTAAGTCATGCTGAGGGACACTGACATGCAAAAGGAGAGCAGGGAGGAATAAATGTCCCCTTGAATGAATTTTAAACTTTATATTTATCCTTTGCCAGCCCTGCAGCTTGTTTACTTTTTTGCTTTTATAAGAGAGACAAAATGTCGTGCTTTTGTCCCTGGTGGCTTGCTCCTTCTGTCTTGCCAGAACTAACTCTGCTATGGTGTCGGGGTTGCAAATACCTCAAGGAAAATGTTTCAAAGCATGCTTTAATTTGCTTTAAAAACGCAGATGCAGTTCCATTGATTTGAGATACGTTACGCTGGATTTCCTCCTGGGAGTTTTGTGAGCATCAGTGAATGGTTGTTACATCTGGATGAGACCTTGGATAAAGAAAGTCGTAAAAGCTTGGTATTATGCTTAGGCCAAATTCTTTGTGCTGGAAAACACCCAGCTTCTTTTTGTCCCGATGACAGTTTGTGGTTTGAACACATTGATAATCTCGTGAACTGGCACGGTCTGAACTGTCTATCAAATTTTATAGGGAGCGTGTTGCGGCAGAGGGGGAAAAAAATAGCCTTAGATGAACTGTTAATGTGCAGCGCCTTCTTCACAACAGTGTTAGGCTGCTCACTTTCCACTTTTAATACTGACAAGTGTCCACACACTTATAATAGCACACAGAGAGTGTCTGCTAGCATAGAGCCTTACAGATCACATCTGTCAGCAGTGGTCTCACTCTCTAATTTGCAGTCCCATTTGAAGAGTCTCAAGTATCAGCAATGCAAACTGAAAAGGCACTAGCTGCTTGAGCTGAGAGGCCAGGGAGGAAGGAATACTGTAATCCGAAAGGTGATTGAGAATTGCCACTGAAGAGTACAAACCCAAGTATTAACCGCATCGTTTTGCTCCGTTTCTTAAAAAATCATAACAATAAAAACCTGTCAGGACGATAGCTGTTTAGTGAGCAGAGACGGAGCCAAATGCCATGAGTGCAAACAGGACAGATGTTGATTCTACATGACGTGCACCTTATTTAGCCACTGCAACAGACAACAGACTGACTACGCACAGGGCGCACAGCCGTGCAGAGTGAGGCCAACATTGCTGATCATGCCCACGATGCACCCCACATGGTCCTACCCTACTCGCACAGAATTAATGGGTTTCACCAACAGAAATAAATGTAGGAAATCTTACGATGAAAAGAATCTAACACACACAAGTCCTTAAGGCAAGGATTACCCGTCAGGTCCAGTGATTAATACAGAAACTTCCCCCAATTACGCAGACCAATAAATTTACCTGAACTGCAGTAAAAAGTACGTGTCAAAATGCTAAATGCCATAGCCTTGTTCTCATGCCTGCGAAGGTGTCTAAATCAATGCATGTTCAAAAGCTGCTGTCAAGTAGTCTCATTTGCACAGCTTTTCGATATTTTTAACTGCTTGGTGCTTTATTTCAAAAAGACAAACTTACTTAGTGCTTGCCTAATGGTTTCTGTCTGTAAACCTCAACGTCTTCACCAAAGTAGATATAAGTAGTCTTGCCCATCTTTTACCTACGAGAAATCTAAGGCCTTCAACAGGCAAGCTGTGCCAAATCTTGCTGTAGTGCCCAGACAAATTATAACTCCAGTTCTCCCTCCCTCTACAGGATAAAGTTGTCCCTGCAGCAGGATTGCCAGAAGGGAAGGGATGGATGCCTGATGCTCTAACACTCCAGGGCCACGTCTCCTGTCTAACTGGCTGAAGACAAAGAAGTTTTGAAGCGAATGCATCAGTCTGCACGGCAGTGGATGCTGCACAAGCAGGCTTTGACTCTGCTGCGGAGTTGGTAAGTGCTGGCAGGCAGACAGGCGGCTGTTTGGAAATCCTGTCCCCTGAAACTCTGCAGGGCTTACCCACAGACAGGCTGTGGCACAGAGCTTTTCTCTTGGTCACCACATAGGCCACATCTAGTTCAACCAACATATACTTGATGTCATATTTCTACTGCATTAATTTAGGAGCTAAGTCCTGCGTCTTCTAATTTGGAAAACGATAAGCAACTTTATCACTAGAAATTTGCTTTTTCTTATGAGCATTAGGACACTGTTGACATTGTAGGAGCTTCTCACCTTGTGAGATGTACGTATGGAAGTAAAGGAAAGAGGCACAAGCAAAGCTCCCTGTTTGGTTGGTTGGTTGGTTGGTTTTTAATGCAAGTCAAGGACAAATTATTACTTCTTTTTTGGGAAATGAAAAAAAAATCTGTTTGATATTAAATATTTTCACTCACAAAGCAGAAAAATTTTAGAATCATAGAATGGTAGGGGTTGATATTGGAATGATATTGGTATTTTTTTTAGAGCGAATTTTAAAATGATATTGGTATTATTGTTGCACTACAGGCTTGCAGAATTCTTCCTAGCAGCTATTTCAAATAAAGACAACGCATTGTAAAATTGCTGGTGCTGAACAAGTACAGTTCTCACATAGTGGGGGTCAGATTTGTTTCCAGTCTTTAATGCTATGGTGTATTTAATCACAGTGCAATGAAAATACATAGGAATGTCACAGTTATTTTCCAAGCTCTCTAAAACCAAGTTCCTTCTCTGTCTGCATTATAACATCAGTTTTAATTTACACAATATTTCTCGGCCCTATGGCTAGGACTTTCCATTCTGTTTACAAGTCCACAATATTAATGCTTTCCATTGTGAAAGATATCCCTCCATTTCAGAGATATCAACAGGACAAAGAGACAATAAATACCCCCATGGCAATAGGATTCCATCCCTAGGTATGTGAATAGCTACTTAGAAGTGAAGAATTGGTACTATGTTATGCCATAAATATTCTTAGCAGAAATCTCTGCACGCAAGCTATATCGGTAACAATGCACAGCTGATTCCTAAAGAAGTAAATAGTTTTGTTCCTTTATTTATATATTTAAAACAGCTACTTTAATTTTTGTCGGAATCTCCAGAAGTTTTCTGGTAGGAAAATAAAATAAAATAGACAAAATAAAACAACAACAACAATAATAAATAAAGGTGTTTCCTCACCTTTTTGTTTGTTTGTTTGCCTTCAGAATTGCCAGGCATTTTCCATCTCTGTCCCCCAGTGGTTTAATGCCAGACATCATCACGGATGAGATCTTTCGGTATACAGCAGGAGAACTTCTGGCACGGGGATTTCTGTTGCTGGATATACAACACCATCTCACAAATTCCATGTGCATTTTCCTTACCTTATCTAGTAAGAAACAATAACAGAGAGAACACAAGGTTCCTAACTTCTAAGTGATGATCTTTTATAAGCAAGTCTCAAAGTACATAGCCTACATACAGTTTAGGGGCTCTGCGCTATTATTTTTTCCCATTCTGTGTATAAACTGTGAAAACTCTGGCTGTGCCCATAACATAAATCACGAGAACCAAGGTATTATATTGTACTAGGGGTATTTTGCTTCTATTGCCTTCAGCAGCAACCTTAAAAATACTCACTACTACCTGGAAAACACTACAGCAACATAGCGCTTTTTCCTTCAGCCCAGCGGTTACAGCTGGAAAATACGGGCAAGATTTGATCCCCACAAGCCCTTCCTTGGGACATTTGCATGTGGGATGTTTGAGTTATAGGTCCACATGACTCCTGGCTTGCAGCGTTCTCAGCAGGGGTAGACTTTTGTGTCCATTACCAGCAGGTTCTAACCACAGCTACCTCATGTCTGGCACCTGTATTTAATAAGCACAAAGGGGCCAAAGCAGACATCAGAAGCATCTGAACCAGCTACTGTTTAGAAACAGCCCTTTATGTGCTCAAGGTCTCTATACTTCTGAGATTGTATTAGAACAGCTATGTTAGCACAAAGGCTTTCTCACAGCATCTAATGAGTTTTTCAGCTTCCATTACTCACTCAGGTTCCTGAGCATCTTAAGCAGCAAAATACTTTTCTTTTGATGCAGCTGGCTCTACTTCAAGGGTTTTGCCAGTAGAGCTAAACTGGTTAGAGGGCACAGTGTCTGCTTATATGGCCAACGTTTTTATGCTGGCAATGTATCACATTTCAAGCCAGTTCAATCTTCCCGGCTGAGAAGGCTATTGTGGTTTCTCTAAGTTCATAACTATTTGTATGACTAGTAAGTCCTTAGGAATCTACATTTCCTATTGAAGTCAGAGGCTTCACGGATCCTAATAAAGGATCAGCTGGCAGTTCAAGCAGCCTGCGTTTTAGTCATTGTCCTTTCTTTTGCTCTATCCATTTTGCAAGCATTTTTCTCCCATGCTTTGAACAGAACGTGAAGACATCTTGTTTGCTGCTTAGTTTCTACGTTGGTCACCACCTCAAGGCCGATCAGGACGTGCTCGGTTCGCACTTTTCGAGTCAAGGTGCCAAGACACTTGCTATTGCCTTATCCTCCAGGGCAGTTTTTAATCATATTTAAAATTGGCCGCTCCCTTACTACATATGGGAAGCATCAAAATTGTCTACAAAGTTTTGTCAAGACAGCGATGCTAGCTAGAAATATGAGGGAAAAAATGATAGCTGTGCTGGCAGCATCTCCAGCATGGATGAGACTCTGCCCCGAGCCAAGTGATACAGGCAGCCTGCAGCAGGTAACCGTGGGCAAGAAAAATGCCTCTGGCGTGGGCGCTCTGCACCTCCCCTACAGGGCCCTGCCGACATAGCTATAAGAACCCATGCTTCGTAGGCTGAGGATTCAAACCCTGGATTTTAAGCTTTTATGCCTGCTTATGAACTGCAGTATCTCTCCCTGCCCTTAGGTACAAAAACTGAGGAGGACTGTGGTAACCTCTGGTGACTAATGTTCACGTAGTGGGTGAGGTGAACAGGAAGACTATGTCTGCTGGAAAGCTCATTTTAAGGGGAGCAAAAGGAGTGTGGACAAGAATGTGAAAGCTAGATTTGTGCTAGTAAATTAAACATGCTCTGAACTGTTTTCTGGCTCAGAGACCAATGGGCGTAGGATGGTTTGCAAGAGCTGCTTGGCTCTTGGCCTCCTGGACAGGGTGGCCATGTGCACGCGGCTTGTTGGGGTTGCTTCCTAGTCCATGTTGACTCCTGACCCATCCCCTGGACCTGCTTGGGAGAACAGCAGTCAGTATGAGTGGAAACCATGCAAAGAACAGCACTAGCAATTCAACAGCAAAGGCCTCAGGAATGGTTTTTTCCCACCGTTTAGTTTCCTAGTGTCAATGCAACCAGACATCTAGGGGAAAATTTGCCCTCCTGGTAATATATCTAAGCAGGATTCCCAGTAACAACAAAAAGAAACTTGTGCCCTAGCCCTGGCATGGAAAGACTGACGTATCCATCCATATGTAAGATGGTATAAATGGGACTTTAGAAAGTTGGAGACATTTAAGGAAAGAACTGCTTGGAGAATATGACTCCAAGTAGGCAGCTAGTACCAGTAAACCCAGACTTGCCTGCGCGCTCTGTGAAGATTTCTTTCCTATTATTTGCTCTTTGTTGCTAAAGAACCACCACTAAAAAACAAACAATGCAAAAGTAACTGAGGAAAAGATGTGTCTCACAATTTATCTTGCTCGATCTCTAAAGCAGAATGCGCTAGTATGGAGTTCTTTTCTTCAGGGCAAGAGAACAGCTTAACTTTTCCTTGCAGCGGGGAAATGGCACGCACCCAGCAGGGTGCGGTTACAGACTACAGACCTGCTTTGACGCAGAAAACCCATAAGGAAGAGACCATTGTTCTGCAACAGATGCTCCAGTGAATACAGGCTACACTGCAGGGAAAAACCCAATAGTTCTTCCCAGCAAATCCTTACTATCCCAAGGATTTCCCTCCCTGGGAGCCTTGAATGGCGAAAGTGAGCTAGAAGCGTGTGCTTGTTTCCCTGGAGTGTAAAAGGTTACAGTTCTCCAGCGAAGAACTGTAGGTAAGCTAAATTTATTCCTTTCCTTTTTCCCTTCTCAACGGAAAAAAAAAAAAGACAAAAAAAAAAGACTGTCTGGAACGGGTTTTGTCAAGTTATTTCCTTGCTTTTTGTGCTTATTTTTTACCTTGACTATATTAGGAAGAGCAAGAAATAAACGGAATTTTTTCCCCAAGCTGAGTCTGTTTCTGCCCGTGCCCATAACTGATGAGTGACCCTCCTGTCCGTGTCCTGACCCACCGGGTTTCCTTACGTTTTCTCCTCGTCCCACCAAGGAAGGAAGAGTGAGCAAGCAGCCGTGTGGTTCTTTGTTGCTGGTTGGGCTCAAACCACGACAATATTTTACACTGACTTATTGAAATTCTTCCATTCAGCTTTCCATCTCTTGATTTTTGCCTTGAGGTATCACGGAATTTATTCTGTCATGGTAGCTAACTTTTGTTGAAGATAAATACTGAGAGAGAGAAAGGAAGAAATGAAGAAAGGGAGAAAAGGTGGAACGAAAGGAGCAAGGAAAGGAGGAAGGAAAGGAGCAAGGAAAGGAGGAAGGAAAGGAAGGAAGGAAAGGAAGGAAGGAAAGGAAGGAAGGAAAGGAAGGAAATAAATAAAATCTACTCACCCTCAGATAAAGCATTTTACTAAGCACTTCTCTTGGCTTCTGACCATGAGCTACAAACAGCATTTCAATTTTGATATTAAATCCAACCTGTCATTATTTCCTCATAATTAGAAAGCTCCCAGAGGGAGGAAATGGCAACAACAGGAGGTGGACTAGAGACTGGAGAGCGAATTCAGTACGCTGCCAGCTGTGCTTACTGGCAGGCAGCATCTTTGTTCTGAGTATGTGACTCACAGGTAAATGTTCTTTCTTGCCACATATTCCTATGATAGTTAGCAATGCGTTAGCTACTCCCCACCGCCCTCTCCTCCCTTTGCATCTCCCCACCTACTTGTCTCACAAAGTCACTCCGTACAATCAGTCCTTAACCTAGGCATGGATCAATCTGATTTTACATGTGTCTTGTAAAGTCATTGCTTTAGGAAAGCCCTGGTAGAAAAACCAGTGACCCTCTTTCCCAGTTGGATACAGTATTTCAGAAGTTTTACTACCTGGATTCTGCTTGCCTCTGACTGTAGAAATTTGTAGTTTTATTGGTTTGGGAACAAGACAAGCAGATAGATTATAAGAGGTGAATGATGCAATTACAATATTAAGTGATACCCCGTAAACAACCCCTATGTTTCCTTTAGGCTTACTTGCTCAGATTTTAACACTGCTGGGTTTTTTTACCTTCATTCTGCCCATCCTTTCACAACCTCCAAGCTTACTGCTCTCCTTAATAAATGACCACATTTATTAATGCGGCACTTTATGTTATACAGATAATTACCTTCCTGTCACTCAGGTGACAAAAGTGACCTACCTTGATTCATCTGAAGACTGAAGCAGGGTCAAGAGGACATGATTCCAGTTTCCTAGCTCTTATACCCTGGCCTCTAACCACTACTCTATTTTTTTCCCCTTTGGGATGCTATTGTTTAGCCCACTAACTCTGCAAACCTTTCATTTTGGAAACAAAAATTAGGATCCCACCATCCTTCCCTTCTCCTTCTAGTCTATTCCAGTATGTAGTTTACAGATACTGCTGTATTTGTGTAGCTGGAAAATGATCGCTGTGGCATCAATAGAAGAGAGACCATCCCCAAATCTTTCAGGTACTTCCTCTTCAGGAAGAAATAAGACAATGTCATCTGTGTAGCTCGTTTTCTGATCAGAGCATTGAGATGTACAGTGTGGTCACCTGGATAAGCAATTGCCGTCACTGCGCGCTCGGTCCTGCCGCCCAAACTCAGCGGCGCACCAGGTCTCCCAGGAAGGCCCCACCGCTAAGACGACGCCACGTGGCAGCCCCTCAGCTTTACGTAACGTGCCGCGTGCGCTGGGTTGGATTTGCTGGCGACACAGTGCTAGAGAAAGCAGCACAAATACAAGACAGCTCTCCAAGTTGATCAATCTTACTAATTAATTTCAAGAGGATGCAGGTGGTGAAGTCAGACCCCGAAATAGTTCCCCCAGAGCCTCGTTTCCTGTTGCTCGTGAAAAATGGTGGAAAATAAAATCCTGTCCCTTTTGACTCTTCTGCCCTTTATGGTTTCCCAGAACGAGAAATCAGGAAATCAGTTCCTCTGCAAGAGGAAGCCACTTTTCCATGCCAAGCTTGTGAAGCCCAACGCAAACGGCATTTATGTATCTGCGTTTCTTACCGTGTATTACTCTGCTTACAGAACAACGCAAACGGAAACGAGCATCGGGGTGCTGCGGCAGAAGCAGTGATGGGCAAAGACCCCAGATTGCCAATGCCCTGGAACCACATGGGCTGGGAATTACACAAGAGGAAACTACTTCTCTCTCTCAGAAAGAGAACTTACTTAAAGCCTTTACAAAGTGAAAGATACAGTTTGCTAAGGCGATGGCCCGTGTCACTGCAGCGGCGCCAATCTTTCGCCTTCAGTTCCTGCTGGCTGAAAAGGCTGCGTTTACAGCTAAATTCTGCATCGAACGTAAGAGATTTGCACCGCCAGTACAAAAAAAATATTAATAGCTCGGAGAGGGCAAGGCCAGGTATTCAGGGCTTGCCCTCGTCCCTGCTACCTCACTACCGACCCCGGCGTGCAGCCACGCTGGCGAGCTCCGGCCGCCCGTCGCGCGCTCCCACACGCACGGCCCGCTCCGCCTTCAAGGTGGCGCCGGCGTTTGAGACCGCGATGACGCCCGAGTCCCCTCCAATACCGGGACTAACAGCGCCCGGCCCGCCCGGCCGCGCCGCCCTCAGCGCCGTCCCCGCCCGCCTCAGCTGACAGCGCCGAGATGGCGGCGGCGCGTCACGGGCGGCTCGGCGCCCGGCTCAGCTGACAGCGCCAAGATGGCGGCGGTGCGCGACGGGGAGTTCGCCGCCCTGCAGAGCCTGCTGAAGGTGAGCGGGGCCGCCGAGCTGCTGGGGGACGGGGCGCCCGGCCCGGCGGTGGGGGCCGCCTCTCCCGGGCCGCGGCTGAGCGCCTCCCGCTTTGCTCCCCGCCAGGCGCCGTCGAGGGACGCCGTGCGGCAGCTGTGCCAGGAGTGTTTCTCCAGCCCGCCCGCCGGCCTCGGCCCGCTGGCGCAGCGCGCCTGCCCCGGCTTCGCCGCCGGCCCCGAGGAAGCGGAGCAGGTAGGGAGGGAGGAAGGGAGGGAGGAAGGGAGGGAGGGAGAGCCACCGTCGCGGCAGCGAACGGGGCTGCGCGGACACGGAGCGCGTAGGAAGGAGCGGGAGGACGGAGCGGGAGGATGGCACCGGCCCGCCTGGGCCTCGCTGTGCCGGGGGGAGCTGCATCCCCCCGGGGAAGGGGGCTCCGGAGGTCCGCGGCCGCTGCTGCAACGAAACGGGCTCGGCAACAGCGATCGCCCCGCGGAGGGACAGCCCGGAGGAGCCTTGCAGGGAGGCGAAGGGAGGCGTGCTTGCCAGAGGACGGCGAGGACCTCGGCTGTTACGGCTGCTCGGGCGGTACTTGGGTGTCCAAGGCCATGGCGGTGCCCTTCTTGCTGCGGAAGCTGTGCCTCTCCTGGCTGCCGAGGGCCCGTGCCACGCTGTACGCAATGCTTTTCAACCCAGCGGAGCCCTTTTCCCTCTTCCTTTCATGCAGCTGGTGTCTGCTTTGCACAACCTCACCAGGCACGTCGTGTACCGCGGCTTGACGAGCGCAGAAGAGATCCTCTCTCTCTTTCCAGAAAACTTCCACCAAAATCTGAAAAACCTTTTGACCAAGATAATCTTGGAGAACGTGTGAGTGCCACCCACCTGCCATTTGTTTTCAGCTAGAAACTTAAAGCCTGTTTATCTGGTTAGATAACGTGGATAGCTGGCAGCATGCAGAGCCGTGTTTCTGTGAATTTTGTGCGTGCCCTGGGCGTAATCACACAGGCTGGGATGAGCAGCGTTGAATGAAGGATGACATCTGAGTGGAATGGCAAACAAAACACAGCCGTGGGCACAGAGGGTTTTCCCGAGACTTTTGGAATGAGTGTGGGCCTCATTCACGTAATGCAAAGCCCCTTTTATCCTCACAACTCAGCTGTATGGTGGAAAAATGTTACAGGTGACGATAAAACTTCGAGGGCTAGATTTCAGCGCTACAAAATCTGTTCAGGTAGCATCTAGATGCCTGTCCACTTACTACCTTGGCTTAGGTGCAGAGGCAGTAGAGCATGTGTGAGGTGGTGAGCCGCACTTGTAGAAGAACCGATAGTTGGTCACCAGTTTGGCTGCCGTTGCCCACAAGTGACAGCCCTTCCTTGGCGCTCGGTAGCATGGGCAGTCTCCCTCCCCTGCTTCCTGCTGGGGCCCTGGTGACCCTTCTGTCAGGGATAAGCCATTCTGAATGCTTTCCCTACCTTTCTTCTTTATTTTTTCCCCAAAGCACTGCTGATACTGTTTCTCTCTTCTCCACTTTCTCACAGCTCTGCCTGGAGGAATGAAGCACAAGCAAGTCAGAGTAAGTAGTAGTTCACATCTTGGTGCAATTAATGTTTCCTGATGTAATTTGAGCTTAGAGTTTAGAACAGTGCATCAGAACGTGTTTTTGTAAGGTGGCGCAGGGATACCCCCATTTGCCTTAGATGAAGCTGTGTGACTGCGGCATCACAGAGCTTAGCAGAGGCCAGCAAGCCTGTTACTCAGATCTGTGCTAAATTACTCTGCCCTGGGGAGGCCACATGTGCAGTGCTGGGTCCAGTTCTGGGCTCCCCAGTTCAGGAGAAACGAGGAATGACTGGGGAAGAGTCCAGCAGAGGGTAACGAGGATGATGAGGGGACTGGAGCATCTGTGCTGTGAGGAGAGGCTGAGAGCCCTGGGGCTGTTCAGCCTGGAGAGGAGAAGGCTGGCAGGGGATCTCATCAGTGCTCATCGATATCCAAAGGGCGGGTGTCCAGGGGACGGGGCCAGGCTCTTTTCAGCGGTGCCCAGCAACAGGACGAGGGGCACCGGGCACAACCTGGAGCACGGGCAGTTCCACCTGACCGTGAGGAAGAACTTCTTTGGCGTGAGAGTGCCCAAGCCCTGGCCCAGGCTGCCCAGAGAGGCTGTGGTCTCCTTCTGCGGAGAGATTCAACCCCGCCTGGATGCGTCCCTGAGCCCCCTGCGCTGGGGGCACCTGCTTTAGCGGGGGGGCTGGGGGATCTCCAGAGGGCCCTGCCAGCCCCTGCCATGCTGGGATTCTGGGATTTCCAGTCCTGAAGCAATTCCATTTAGTGCCCAGTCTGTTGCTGCCTCGCAGAGTGCAGTGTACAGCAAGTATTTGCAAAACTTCTGAAAGTGAAGCTCTCTGACCTCCCAGTTCAGGTCATTAAGTGATGTCCGTATTCAGTAACGATGCTGTAAATGATATGTGTGTATTGGGGGAATACCTTATCTTTGTACATCTGGTAAATTCTGTGCATTTTTTTTCTTCCACACATCCAGAAATACGCTGCCTATATTCATAACTCTGCTCTTTCCTCACCTTCCTAAACAGTGATGTAATTAAGGAACGCAAACTTTAACAGTAGCATCGTGGGCAATGAGTAAACACCTCAGTTAGGCGTTCTATGCAGCTGTAACACTTTGTTTTCTCCCACGAGGTTTTCTTTACAACCGTAGCATTTAGAGGCTTACAGATGAGAGCCGGTACGTAACAGTACTCTGAGGTCTGCATGGATCCTCTTTACCCCTTTCTTTGCCTGCGTGATATCCAACAGCTAAACAGCATGGCAAGACCTGGAAAGACAGTGTCCCGCAAAGTTTTAATGGAGTATAGATAGGGAGAGTGAAGAAACTATTGCGTAATGCTAATACAGTAAACACAGCAGTTGCTTACACTAAACACTTCTAGTGTTACCAAGACACATAAGGCTTTTTTCTGTACCCTTAACCCTATCGTGCATGAGAGGGAATGAGAGCAGGCACAACACATGCGCATGGCACGCCAGCTAGGTCTTTGCAACCCAGAAGCGAGGCTGCGTGCATGGCGCTTGGAGCACACGGTGCTCTGCTCTGACACTCCTGTCTTCGTATTCATTAGGTGAATATTTAACCCTGTTGGAATGAGGTTGTCTTCTAGGAAATGATGGATTATTTTAGTATTGTATTCATGAAATAGCTGACATACGGTACACAGAGACCAAGGCAGTCATTTAAAGAGCAGGCATTCCAGCTGATTGATCTATGTTAACACAAAACCATGGTTTCCTGCCCCTCCCAAGACACCGGCAATCAATCTTTGCAAATTAACTTACAAGGCTAAACAGATGCATTTTAGGTTGTTGCAAATGCTGCCAAGTGCTGGCCCTGACAGACTGTGAGCTGCAATTTGTTCCAAAAGTAAGAGCAAGGCAGCCAGTTCTGCACTGCCCCCTGGAGCTCTGCTCAAGGGTGCAGGAGGAGGAGGGAGTGCCTTTCCCCAGACAGAAAGAGAAATTGCTGTAAGCACTGTTAGGAAGCAACTTGAGCATCTAGAGTTGATAGGAAGGCTAGCGATCAGCCCTTGGGGAGGAAACTGGGCATCTTACGATAGGCAGAATGCAGACAGGCTGCAATTGGGACAGCTCTTTCCTTAGCACTCAACAGAGGTTTAGTCTTTGCCTTTTCATGTCCCCCCCGGTATCCTTGAATAGATGTCAAATAACTGCTGACAACCAGGTTCGATCAGGCTTCGCAAAGACGCTCAAACCCACCTAAGCACCACAGCTGAGATTTTAAATTGAGTTGGAGAATAAACAATCACCTCCCTGCAAATCTTTTACGGGCTTGATCCAACGTGTCGTTCAGACTTCTTTGGAAATCCCTAGCTGACATAAACAGGAACAAGGTTTCTTCAGGCACCCTGTAGCAGTTTATCTGACATAATTAGAGCAGTTAAGCCCCTTAGCTGCAAGTGCCCTTTTAAAGCGAAAGGGTTAGTCTTTGTTTCCATGTCCTTAGCGTGGACTTTCTTCTAGTGAGAAGTTACTGTTTTCCGCAGGAAACTGGAGGCTCCACTTTCAAACATGGGAAGTATAGCTCAGCTCTTACCAGAAAATGGAGTTGAAAAAGGTGCAAGAGGGGTTCAAGTCTTACAAATGTGACAGTACTAAAGTGGGACTGGCTTTTAAGTATGCCCTGTTAAACTCCACCTTACAACTTGTTTTCCTTACGTGTATTTTAAACAAGGAATTTACCTTACAGGCATTTTCCACATTTCTGGATTCTAGTGGTAAATTGCACTTTACCACTGGACAGTCAAGGGTTCAAACCTCCTCTTCTAACACTTGCTGTTGTTACCTGGTAGGATAAATAATTATGCTTTCCTCTGGCTTGCAGTTTGTGTGAGAAAACACTTGTAAATCTTAGATGAAAATATCCGTACTGTTTCTGGGTTAAAACGTATTTTTTTAATGAGAGTAGGAAACTTGGTTTTGTTCAAACAAGAGGGAAAGCTCTCTGCACGCCACCTGTCTAAATACCTGCCTCAGTTTCACTTGAATCTATTATTCAGACATGCCCTGTATTTCTTACTGGCAGCTGAAAGACACTGCTGAAAAACATTATGCTCCCAGGAACTGACAAAGAGCCCTTGCAGCCAGCCTGTTGATGCCAGAGTTTTGTTGGGAGAACGTTAGCCTCAGCTTTTATGCCAGTCTGCGTGGTGCTTAAGGACTTTCGAGGGTTCATAGCGCAGTGAGCTTCATTAAGCACATACCATCCTGAGAGAATATCCCCATCTCCCCTCTGCTAGAGACGGTTGCACAAATTCCTTGGCATGGCAGCCAAGTCAGGCCTGTCCTCCTTCTCTTGGAAGGCTCGTGAGGTCTCCGGCCCTGAACTATTGATGTCAGTATTGCACCAGACCGTTGAATGATTTCTGTTAGGCGACATCTAATTAGGATGATATCTTCAATATTTTTAACAAATTGGCAGGACACGTGAAGACTGCAGTTTACTAATACACGTGCTGTACTGCAGAATGCTTTGCTTCACAGCGTGGGAGGCTTGAAATAAGATGTTTTATACTGCTGGATTTGAAGAGCGTTCCTGTGTGCTTTCTTACCCGTTGCAGAACAGCAATAAGCATGTAGGTCCCAGAGCAACTCATGATTACCATTGTGGTTTAGCCCCGACCGGTAACTCAGCCCCACGCAGCTGCTCACCCACTCCCCCTCAATTGGATGGGGTAGAGAATCGGAAGGGTAAAAGTGAGAAAACTCGTGGCTTGAGATAAAGACAGTTTAATAGGGAAAGCAAAAGCTGCGCACGCAAGCGAAGCGAAACAATTCATTCATTGCCTCCCGTGGGCAGGCGGGTGTTCAGCCATCTCCAGGAGAGCAGGGCTTCATCACGTGTAATGGTTACCTGGGAAGACAAACGCCATCACTCTGAACATCCCCTGCCTTCCTTCTTCTGCCCTGGCTTCATATGCTGAGCGTGACATCGTATGGGATCGAATACTTCATTTGGTCAGGTTTGGTCACCTCTCTTTCGTGCAGGAGGGGACACCTTTTCCATTCTTTAATTTCCAGCCCGTAAGAAGTTCAGCAGAACTAGGCAGTGACCTTGGTTTCCACAGGAATAAGTATAAGCAAGACCTTTTCTGCAAACCGTCCCTACCGTTACTCCAGCAATGACTACAAACATCGAGCCTTATCACTGCTAGAAGCAGACACTGTCTGAACAACACGCTGTTAATTTCAGAGAGTGCAGGCACTTAGGATAGACTTCACTGAAAAGGAAAATTGCTAAAAAGAAAATGGATTCTGTCCGAGCTCAAACCGGGACAGTGACACGCTAGTTGAGTGTTGCAGGCAGCAAGGCAGAGGATGAAGAGGTGGAGAAGGCATCTTACTGCTCCCCTTCTCCCAGCTGCTTTGTGAATTTACTTATGCTTGGCTCGCGCTGTACCATCCTTGCATGTGGTGATGGGAGAATCCTGTTTGTCCTTCCAGCATCATGAGGAGGCCTTCAGAGACTGGCTTATTGCAGGGTAAAAATGATGTGAAACCACATTGTAGCACTGAAGTTGTACACTTCCCAGGGCCAGAAGTGGAGAAGCATTTACATGGTGGTAGTGACAGGTCGCAGGATCTGGTGTTGTCATGTGCTGCTGGGCCTAACAAACCCATTTTTTTTAACCCCTCAGTCTCCCTGCCTCGGCTGGTCGACATGGACTGGAGGGTAGACATCAAGACATCTTCAGACAGCATCAGCAGAATGGCAGTCCCTACTTGCCTCCTTCAGTTAAAGGTAATGTCAGTGCCTGTAAAGAATACGGGATCAAAATAATCAAGTCCAACACCTGACTTACCAGTGGTAGTGCAAAACAGTTCAGACAGGCATCTGGTGCTTGCCTGTTGCTTGGTGGGCGATTAACAGACTTTCTCAGAGACGATCTTTGAAATACCACAGAGCTGGGAAATGATCTCTCTGATGAAAGCCCTCTTTTTGTGGCAAGGGAGAGTTTTCTTTGCAGGAGGATGCGAGAAGGCAGCAGATCTGTTCTCTACCAAAAGAAAGAAGACAAATTATGAAGTCATCACCCTTTAAGCCACTCGCCAGTGTGTTTAGCTGACTGCATTCGCTGGGAAATTTCTTTTGATTACTAATAACTTCCTTCACTGGCCACATCTATCATTCGGGGAGTATAGCTAACTTACTGCTTATCTTCTACAGAGTTCTGGATCCTCCCAGCCAGTAAAAATGGGACGGGTGGGTTTCAGAGGAGGAGGAGGCAGAAAATCTGATTTCTGTGCGTGGGATGGTGTTAAGTATCATATGCAGTATCTGCTAAGATGCTTTTGATATGGGTGTGGGTTCCTGCCATGAGTCTCTTCAGAATTTCCCCACTGACTTCTGCAGTGGCACTGGAAAAACAAGTGAATGAATTTTTCGTACAAGTAACGTCTGCGTTCCTATTTTCAGATTCAGGAAGATGTTGCCTTATGTGGAAATAGTCCTGTTGTTTCTGCACTGACTGTGGAACTGAGCAAAGAAACCCTGGACACTATGTTAGAAGGTCTAGGAAGGATCCGGGACCAACTTTCTGCTGTTGCAAACAAATGAATACTTGAGGGCGTGGATTCCAGCAGCGAGGAAGTGGCGTATTCTCCACCTACGGCTCTCTCAAGTTGCAGCCTAGTGTAACGCGTGTCCTGTTTTATCAAAACAGAATTAAAGGAATATCTTTATTGAGCTAATAAGACAGCTTTTGAAAAGCTAACACTTAAACATTCCTTTGGTCTGATGCCAGAAAGTGGTTTCCTAATACGTTGCTGAACAAAAGCTGGTCTCTATTTCAGAAAAGGATTTGAGGGCTCAGAGCTTGGCTTAATCACAAGGGTGATAACTGGAAACAGCAAATAGCTGCAGACAGTGAAGCGAGTGCTGTATCTCTGCCCTGAAAAGATCTAAAAGGCTCAAGCTGGTTAATGGGCTGCCTTCCAGCGTTAGCAGACAAGGAGAGACCTTCCCTCCGGAATGTGTGTGTACTGAGGTGCATGCTGGATGTAGCACTCTCTCCCTCTCAGTGAAGCACAGCCGTGCTACAGATTGTTATTACAAGATAATGCTCTGAAATAGGGCAATTACGCTGCAACACATTCCCTTCTGATCAGCTTCATAGCACCATTTGCAACATGGCTAGTCTGAACATCTTTAGCAGCAACTAATTTCCTCCTTCTGTTTGAAAAGAAAAGAGTTCAGACCATTCATGTTTGGGTTTATTGGACTCTGGGCTTTGCCTTCGGTGCACAATAAATGGACTGGGAAAGTGAAGAATTGATGATGGCTGTTGTCTGTACTGTAGGAAACCCTTCTGTGGCAGTATGTGCCTCTGCTTCCTCAAAGTGTTCTGTTGTTTGTTTGTATAAGTCTTCGTTTAATTAGAAAACGAACTGCTAATTGATTTTGTGTACCCTTTTCAGTCTAGAAGAGATGTCCTGGGTTACATCAGCCTCTTAGTGGTGGTGCGTAGTTTCTAGGCTGGTTTAATGGATGTTCATGTCGTTGCTGAAGTGGGCTCTTTTGTTTCCTCTTCAAATGGATTCATCTCTTTGTTTCCTGTTCAAATGGATTCGTTTTTTTAACTGTCTTCTCTTCATTATAATACAGTTTCAGGGCACCTTTTTCCGTGGGCACCAGCTCTATGCAATATTACACGGATGACCCTGCTAAAACTTCATAAACATACGTATATTGAAAGCGTGGCGGAGTAAGTGAAAATGAACAAAATTCAGACTTCTTTCTGATGAGCTTCTATAATGCTCCAAACGGGAAGACTGGATCCAAATGCTTTGCTTATGGCAAAGCCCCACCTTGCATAAGACACTTGCCTCTCCTTGGAGACACAAGACATTGTCTCTTGTGTTTGGAAACATGAAATTATTCAAGAAGCGTGCGTAAACTACAGAGCTTTGTTAATTTTACACATCCCCACAGAGCGCAGGCTAGAGTGTAAGTGTAAAATAAAGCCTGGTGTAATACATCATTGGTGCTTATGCATCAAGATGAGATGCATGACAAGGCACTTGCTAAGGTCTTCTTTGAGCAAAGATTGTAATGCTTAGGGCGGTATTGCGGCGAACCGTTAAATTTCATATAAAATAGGGAAATCTGAAAGGAGAGGAGGGATATTCAAGAATCTGTTCCATAAGAGTCAAGCTGTGAAAAACATCTGTACCAGGCTTCTTCAGTTTGAGGAAGTTTTGTTGCCTTTGCAGCCTAGCCTTAAAAAAAAAATCTCCCAATAGTTGATATTGCCCTGTTTGTTTTAGAAGGTGAGAATCACAGAGGAGGTAAACAATGCATAGCGAAGTAGTCGTAGTGTTAGAGGAGCTGAGGAAGTCAATACACAGAGGAGATCCTCGAGGTCAATACTGTAGTCAAAATGTTGTAAGACCTAAAGAAATGAAGAACTGTCAGTTGCATAGAGTTCTCATACAAACCCATTACACAGCTATAGAATAGTTGTAAAGAAAAGAAAGACTTAAAACGGAAAGGGTTTTCCAGTGTCAGTGAGGTCCTAGCTGCAGGTAGCTAAAAGTTGCTCATGGAGAGTTGATAAAGGGGATGTCCGCTGGGTTAGAGGCATGACAGACATCTCAGGACTTCAAGGGGCGTATCTCGAGTCGTCCTGCAAGAAGATACTGGTATTTTCTAGTCCACGCTTTAGGACGCTATGAGAGCTTGTCTTCAAATCTTTGCCTAAAGCGTTAGGTATTTTCTTGTTGGCTCTTACCGCCTTTGACAGGGAGCTGAGACTGCGCAGAAGAAGGCGTGTATATAACAAGAGAGGCTGAGTAGGATGTCATTACCCAACCAGCAAGAGTACTTCACATTAAAGTCCTACTTACACAGGCTGCTACACAGAGAGAGAACAGTATGCTGGCTATCATCGCAGGCAGTCGTATGTGATCTTTCTCATAAAATTATTTCTCTCTTAAAATCAGTCAGATTTTTATCCTACCTCCACATGTTGCTGTTTGGTAGGCTAGTGTAAATGTACGCAGCACTAGTTTATTGTCGGCTTTTTCCTTTGCCAACGCTGCCCTCTTCACTTCACTTCTCTCCTTGCTTTCCCTTCTTCCCTCATACTTACGAAGCAGTGAAATCCCCCTCTGCTTTTGGTGGCTAAGCCTAGTAAGCTCTCAGTTCTGTGCCTTTCAGCATCTTAGTGGCCATTCTTCACTTACAGTTTGCATCTCCCCTGAATGGGGTCACCACCATTGTTCGTTTCTGGAAAAGAATAGTCCAAGGACATTAATAAAGAATAGAGCTGCCATAGTACGTGAATCGCCTGAACGAACTCCTCCTCCCAGGAAACGACAAGCCTTCGTTGCGAAACGGAGCTCCAGAGAACTCCCATCTTCATTCCAATGTTTGGGGAACAGAAAACCCACCTCCCACCTGTACACTGTTTATCAAGTGGTAACTCAACTGCGCTAAGCAAAACAGTGATACATTTATTTGTAAAACACAAGTACACAAGTTAAATGCAAATTGTACCTTCACAATTACAGACGTGTGTTCGATCTGACTGTGTCAAAGTGTTGAAAAAGCGTTTCAAACATTAAATCCTACTTTGGATTAGTCAAAACAAAATTTTGCTTCCTCCTGCTGCAAGAAAATGTGTACTTTAGGGTGTTCAGGCTGACAGTTGTATAGATGTTGTGACTGAGAGCAAGAGCAGCTTCGGAAGAAGGTGCCTGTGCGATTCGTAACTTCCACTTCAATTCATGATCTTTAAACATTGGTTTAAAAGAGTAAAAGACTTTACAAGACTCGTGACGGTTTGGTAAAGGTATAATAGTTACTCTACATTTCAGGTTTAATATGTGAAACTTACATATTCAAGCTCTTCCGAAACTATGATCTATACCAAGTTTTTGCTTTGTTTATAACTGAGGTGTTACAATTCCACTTCAAACAAGTTATTTAATTACTCGTGATTTGGTTTAGAATTGTTTTGACCTAAGTAAAACCCGTTAGTTTCAATCTGTTTGGTGTCTAACTTACACTGGAGATTATATAGAGTTTATGCTTGACAATGTATAGGACCCCCTGCTCATATTGGGAAAGCCAAAAAAGGCTTTTTTGGTAACAAATCTGTGATCCATCTCTTGTTAAGTGAACAACACATCTCTTAAAAATCACAACAGCCCAGCGCAAGCTCAGTTCTTGGTGCTAGGAACAACGTATCTAGCAATTTAACTTCCTCGGCTGCTTTATAACTAGTTATTCTGAGTCATAATAACCCCTACAAAAGTAACCACTTTAATGAATTTGCCAATCTTGCTCACATACCTCTTAGAAGATTCACTAAGATCCACTAAGCTGTGGAGAGGTAAAGTAGGTGCTTACAGTTGCGATAAATCAGCGGCAGCATTGCGAGCTGAGGAATCCCAGCTCCCCAGACCCTTTTCTAACTTCTTGACCCGTTAGTCAGAAGCTTTATTCTGTGGCACAGTAGTTGCGCTAATTGTAATATATTTTTTCCCCCATCAACACAGACATGCAGGTAGTTGCTGATTTTTTCACGCTATTTTTAATACGGGGTTAATAATGCTTGGGGACATTTGGGCCTTGCTTATTGAATAACTGTCATCTCCAAGGTATAACTTGATTAACGTTACCTAATCTAGTCTCCAGTTGGTTCACCACTTTCCGATAACCACGTCAGGAATAACACTGCACTAGCACAGCCCCGCAGCATTCCAGTGCAACATGGTGCCTTACCTACCGCCAGTATTCCAGAATCCTGCCCGGCGTTTTCAAACAACTCTCACGGTTTGCATTCATCTGGCCCCTGCTTGAAAGCACGATACAGCTGCGTTACAAACACCGGTGAGTTAAACCTCACCAACTACGGCATGGGGACTTTTGGAGCAAGCCTGATGAGAATGCGCAAAGGGTCCCGAGTTTTTTAGTTACACTCAAATTTCCACAGGTATCCCTAGAAGCCTCACTGTAGGCAACAGTTGTTGAAGCGAGGTATCTGTGAAAACAGGTGTTACGCAGTAACTAGTTAGTAACTAGATCATCCGCTACAGCTTCCATAATGTCCCTGTACTCCACAGGGCACACGTGGCAGTCGCTAAACAGTCCTTGCCATTTTATGTAACAACCCGACTGTTCCTGCATCCGCTCAACACTCCATAAACTGCTTTTCTGGGGTTGTTAACATGTACGAGCCTTGCCGCTGACGTCGCTGCTGCTGAAGCCCTTCTATAGCATATGACAAAACCACGGACAGCGTACCCGCCCTGGGACGTAAATTTGCTGTCGTGCTTTGCTGAGTCTCACGGGAGGAGGAGGGACCACGGTAGCATTAGAGCTGGCATCGCGCGTCAGCCCCTACATGGGGCTGTGAAGACAAGGTCTCTGCCTCAGAGAACGCGCGATCTAGGGACGTGGTGTGCAAACCACGGCAGAAGAGGGAATGATGGGGCGCCTTCGATAGATTTCTTGCTTATTTTATTTTCTGAAAGCACTGGAAAGGTTTTTAGTATGTTTCTTGCCTGAGGAGGAGGCACCAATGTGCCCGGCTTTCATTCCGTTTAAAGGATCTCTGTTTTATTGAGGAGACCGGTGTTAGCGCACCCACAAGAGCAGCTTCGAACGGGTCTCTCTTAGTGCCTTTGATATTAGCTAGGGCTCCTAGGACGGCGCCAAAGGGAGAAACGAGGTCGCTGGAAAGCAAGGGGTAGAAACTGTGAATCGGATTGCTTACAGCGCTGACGTGGTAGATGAGAGTGACGGGGATGTTTGAAGTTTACTGCCTGTGCCCGGGAAGCTTCCTGAGCCTTCTCCAACCTCGGTCTTTCACATCGAAAGAAGAGTGGGAACGAAAGAAAGGGATGAAAGAACAAAACTTTCCGGGAAGCGTGAATGCCTTTTCCCCAGGAGATGGCGAGCTTGGTCTCCTGTTGCTGTTCCCTCACCGGTTCCTCGGTGGGCAGGAGCGGCCCGGGCTGTCCCCAGGAGCCGGGATGGACCCAACAGAACCCTTCATCCACTTCGGCAGCAAACCAGAAAGGGCGCTATTACTCATCGCTTCGCAAACGGTCTCTCCTCCGCTAACACATTTGTGGGTTGAGGCAGCTGAGCCCGTTTTAGGAGAGTCCGGCAGAGACAGCAGTAGCAGACGGTGCCGGTCTTTTTAATCACAAAGAAGTAGGAACCCTTCCTTTTTTTTTTTTGTTTTNAACACATTTGTGGGTTGAGGCAGCTGAGCCCGTTTTAGGAGAGTCCGGCAGAGACAGCAGTAGCAGACGGTGCCGGTCTTTTTAATCACAAAGAAGTAGGAACCCTTCCTTTTTTTTTTTTTTTTTGGCCAAGTTAGAGGCAAATTCCTCCCGGGACAGCTTTGGCACCCGCACGGGAAAGAACAGCGTTGGTGTTTAAAGGGATGCCAACATATTGGAATGCTTCCAAACTGACCCGTCTCAGGCGAGGCAAGTTTTGCATGGGTTCGTCTTTCAATAGCGGAGAGCAGGGCCTTGTAAAAATCATCTCTGTGGAAGGAAGGAAGGTGGGGGGACAGAGAGTCCCTTCTCCCCCGAGCGTGTTACAAACCAATTTTAAACAGCGCACTAAGCACAACGGCATCCTGTGTAATTGATCTCTGTTCTCCACGCATATACACATTCTTCCGTTGATTTTTTTTCACTCACTTTTGCTGCTACTGCTAATACGAGGCCTGGGATGAAAGCATCCCCTCTCCTCGCTGACCCTTCTGCACCCCCACCTCTCTGGAGGCATCATCCTGCCAGTCAGAGAGAGAAAGCGCTAACGCACGCCAGCAACGCTGACGTGCCACGAAGTGCCACCAAATACGCAAAGTAAACACCCTGAGACAGTCAAATAGCACCCCGTTCACCTCCTTACTCTCTTGTAGTTACTGCTGTCATAAAACAATAAAAAAAAAAAATACTGCTGGCTTGGAACAATAGAAGGTATGGCTGCCCCCCCGCCAGGAAGACACTATTTTTCAAGCTGACAGCATCCCTTTATGCTGATGATATAGGGAAGGTTGAGCGCCAACTGGCAGCAGAAATAGAATATCATCCGTTAGAGCTGTTAGTTAGAGGCTGGCAGTGCTTCTGTTTATAATGTTATAACTCAGCCGCGCAAATAAGATGCAGGAGAAACTTTACATCGAAAACCCGGACCTCGCAGTGGGCTTTTTAGTTTCTGACGGAAAAATAAGTACCGAGTTTGCTTTGACACTCTGGACCGTGCTGTAGGGAAGAGATAAGAAACCTAAAAGAGAAGACTGCAGTATACCAACGCCTGGCCTTTGTGCTGACAGGGAACCGGGCTGCTTGGAAACGCTGACGTCTTTAGAACCGTACCAGTGACTGCAGGTCCAGGGGCGTCCAACCGCCCGTTCCGGATCTGTAAGTCTTGAGGCAAATGTCACCATCGCTTCCGAACAAAGCACTGTACAAGTCAGCAAGGCGCCCCGAGCTGTGTCTCTGCCCCGCGTAGCGGCGGGGCTCGGCCCGCATACGTTTCCCTGGAGATTTATGACCAGAACTGGTTAAGTTGCGCACTGTCCAAAGTATTTTGGTTCCTTAGTGCTTTGTGGCATTTAGGCATTGGTGCCTCATTCCTGTTTCTGTATTTATCTCATTTATACGCCCACATAGAGACGTGACCCTTACTTTTGATTATTTTTTTTAATCCACTAACAACACTCAGTATTCTTCCGTGCTCTGCTAAACCACAACGGCAGAAAGTAATGGATAATCCGGGAAGTTTGAACTGGATGTCAACAGACGGCTGATATGCTTGTGTAAAGACGTGTCTGGTGACAAATAATCAGAAGATCAGAATGAAATCAAAGAGACACAAAAGCATGACTGAGTGCACTGCATTACTGAAAGTTATGACGGGTTCATTAAGAGACAACTTGATTTTTTTTTCCCTCCCTCTCTGAAAGTGTACTCGGCCATCAGTGTCTCAGGATGTTTTCCTTTTCCCGGGCACAGGCAGTAAACTTCAAACATCCCCGTCACTCTCATCTACCACGTCAGCGCTGTAAGCAATCCGATTCACAGTTTCTACCCCTTGCTTTCCAGCGACCTCGTTTCTCCCTTTGGCGCCGTCCTAGGAGCCCTAGCTAATATCAAAGGCACTAAGAGAGACCCGTTCGAAGCTGCTCTTGTGGGTGCGGTCACACCGGTCTCCTCAATAAAACAGAGATCCTTTAAACGGAATGAAAGCCGGGCACATTGGTGCCTCCTCCTCAGGCAAGAAACATACTAAAAACCTTTCCAGTGCTTTCAAAAAATAAAATAAGCAAGAAATCTATCGAAGGCGCCCCATCGTCCCCTCTTCTGCCGTGGTCTGCGCACCACGTCCCTAGATCGCGCGTTCTCTGAGGCAGAGACCTTGTCTTCACAGCCCCACGCAGGGGCCGACACTGCCGCGGGTACCCCCATTGATAACACCAAGGAACCTGTCCCTCGGTCGTAATGCGTCACCAAGGTAGTCCGCGCACTTCAGGACCAGACTTCAGGCTTTCTAGTGGCTTGGCACAGCAGTGGTCTTACCTTTTCCTAGATAAGGCTGATCTGTGCAGTTTAATGGGTGGGTTGTGTGCCCGGTGACAGCTCACAGAGAAACAGCCCAGTTTTCAGAGGTGTGGAGTACTTCCTCTGGAACTTCAGGTACTTCTGATGATAGACTTCTGATGCCCCTCCCTCTGGGCCCATCCGATCTGCAGTATCGGAACGGATCCCAGTACAATTTTCCCCAAGAGCGCTAATTTTTGTGGTCTTTTTGGTTAAAATTTCTTCTTCATTTCCTTTTTCTTGAATCATTCTCTACCATCACACACGCCGTCATCCTCTGCTCCAGAGCAGACTGCACTCTGGCAGTGAAAGAACACCATCCTATTTCAAGAATTCAATAATAATATATGAAAAGAATGAAATTTAAAAAAAAAAAATATTACATGGGCTGTCTTAATGCTTCTGTTGCAACGAAGAGAGCTATGACGTCTGCCCGGAACTGAAAACGAATTCAGCTTTCAGGCGATGAAATTCAATTCATCGGTAATTCTCTAGAGATTGGGAAAAAGCTTTGGGGATGATCACTGCGTACAAAATAGATACCCTGGTCACTAACGATGTTTATTTTTAAGCACAGGCAAGCTTATTCTCATTAGCAGGGGCCTGGGGAAGGAGTACCGTCCGGTGCAGGGCCGTTCTAACGGTAGGCACTGGTGCAGCTCTGGACAACAGCCTAGTTTTGCTTAGACCTCCGCGTGCCCTGCAAGAAATCAAACCTCTCGCAGCTCCTCGGGTGCAGAAAGGAAGAGGGAGGGCAGCTGCGGCTCTCCAGGCTCGCTGGTCGTCTCCAGCCCTGCACAGCGAGACTGAGTTTGGCCTTCACAGCAGAACTGGAGGCCTTGACGTTGCCCCTCCGGGACACCAGTAACACCGAAGCAGGTAGCCTGGGTGGGGGCCAGAGCAAGACCTGGAAACGCAGATTTCGGCTGCATCCTTGTCTCTGCTGGGACTCTCGAGCATCTCACTTCACCTCTGCCTTCTGCCTGGCAGGTAGGAAGCCAGATTAGACTTGGTTCGGGGGAGATGATAGGATAATTAACTGACCCACTTGGTATTATGCCTATTGAAGTGTAGGCAAAGGAACGTACATGTGTACTGAGCGTATTGCCAAGGAAAAGAGGTCAGTGACAGAGCACTGGGTTCTCAACGACAGCGCAGGCTGAAATTATTTTCTGCTGCCTACAAAGAAAATAGTGCTTAGCGGAATTTATCGCTCTCTCCAGGAGCACGGCGCCACACAGCTCTGAAAATACAACGGGGTTCGACTCCTGAACTAAAGCCTGAATCGCTTTTACTGCTCTTCAAAGGAATCGCGTCCTGCCGGGCTTCACAGCCGAGAGCAAGCGGTCGCCGCTCCCTGACTCACTTGAAAAGTTTGTCCTTCTACATCACAGGAGAGGCTGCAGAAGGAAACTGCGAGTGGAGGCCACCACAAAAGAGCAGCTCATCTGCTTCGTTCGGAAGAAGCCCCTTTGCCTTGTCTCCATCTCAGACCTTCCACGTAAAGAGGCAACTACGGGCACCGCTCCCCGGACGCGCCCCGTCCCCAGCAGCCCCTTGCCCTTTAGCCTTGCCTCTCCTTCCACATAGCTGCGACCGGGGAGGTGAAGTCGCTGGGCACAGGAAATAAATGTCACGTATTTAAATTCCCCGCTGCCTGGGCGATGCACATGCCCACGCGGCGTGAGGAAGGGGTCGTGGCGCTCCCGGATGAATCAAGCCTGGATGATTCCGGTTGACTTACTGACACGAATTCCATTTTTACAGCTAGCTCCCTGTTGCCCAGGGCGTTTTGTTTTTATCAGAGCTGCCTGGTTTCCAGTCATTTGCTGTAGCATTTGCCACAGAATAGATATGTCCCGGAGGTCAGCATGACCTCGGTGGGCCTTCAGGAGGGTCTGCAGAGCTTGCAGATACCAGCGATATCTTGTGGATGGAGAGGCGTACCGCTCAAATAAACCCAAGAAGAAGCACACGCAGGGGACAGGGAAGGGACAATAAGGCTTCAGCCATCCTAAGTGAAATATAAATACAGATTTTTTTTTTTTTTTGCTGCTACCAACCAGGGACTTCTTCATTGCCATTTACTGCCTTATTAACCCACTTTTACTACGGCATTTACAATGTTTGGACACCCTGCCCCTGACAGAGAAATGCCTGCAATGAACCAAAGAGGTTTATCGGTCCCTTACCATCCCCTTGAGACCTACTGCACATCAGCCAACGCAGAAAACGTCGCAAGCTCTTTTATAATTACCGAACAGCCCGTCGGCTAGCGTTTCCGCCTCTCTTCCTCCCCTCTCACCCCTCCGGAGCCCTCCGAACGCATCACCGAAAAGATCAGTTGTCTCCAGAGGCCCTGCCGTTACACGCCGCTGTCGCATCACCGCGCAGTCCTACTGCGCTCCTGAAAATAAAATAAACCCAAGGCGCCTCCGCAGATTCTCCCCCTTACCCGCCAGCTCTTTTACGGGCCTTGTTAGCACCTTTGGGTCCAGTTTGGGGCACAGTTTGAAGGGCAGGTCTGCTGCTAGCACCCGGGACTGGGGCTCTCGGGTGCTAATCCTGGCTTTGCACACCCGTGACGTGGCTGCAGGCAGCACAGGGCTCTCCGGCCAGGCACTGTTAAGAAGGCGATGACGGCATCGCTACTGCTCTGATTACTAGAGCTTACCTTTTTATTTGGTGCTAGGAGCATTACAGGGAGGGGGGAAAAGCGAGGGAGCGAGGCCGGGAGGGAAAGGACCAATTTTACTACGCTCTTTGCGAGCGACGAGACTGGAAACGTCGAGCAGCCGGCCTAGTGACGAGAAACGGCAGGCCGAGATTGACGCACCCCACGCTCCTGTTTTAACACACAAGCTTTCACTTAGAAGATCGATACCTATGGCCACCTGAAAAAACGGTTTGCGTTAAAAATACGCCTACCAATTCTGGCCTGACCCAGGAAGGCTAGATCCCCGCGGGCCGTGCAGTGTTTAGCAGCTGCGCCTGGTGCTGCGGGCTTAGCGCCAAGCCCAGCGGGTTGTTCGGCGAGCCGGGCCAGCCGCGGGGAGCCGGGTAGCGGTTCAGAGGGGACGTCCAGAGAGTGCTTTAAACGGGCAGTCGTCAGCCAGGATTTGCAATTTAGCGGGCAGCAAGGGGGAAGGCCTCCAAAGAAGCGAGGGCTTTGTGCTCTAGGTGCTAACTGGCAGCGAAATTTATGCTGACTCTGGCGCAGCAAGCTTTAATCGTGCTGTTAGCGACACTGGATGTTTCCAGGTTTAAACACTCCCAGTAGATAAAATGTCCTCGAAAACTCACCGTCTCTTTAATTCCCGGCACTTTACTTGAAAACGTCATCCTAAATATCACATTAACCACTGGCCACAGCATCCTCCACCCACTCCGGGACCCTTTTTGATTTCAAATCTACCACATTATCACGATCCACCGAAGCAGCCTCAGAAGTGCTGTTAAGAGACGCAGTGCAACACCGCTGAAGTCAGCTGATGGATCGCCCTAAAACCACGTCTTTTGACGTTCCAGGAGACAACTAAAGAAGAAATACCTGAGGAAATGCAAAGTCTTTCAGAGGAGCAGGGAGATGGACAGGGCGCAGCAGAGACATCGGCACACGCCTTCGCCCGATCACAAACTGACACCGGTTGTGAACGCGCCCTTAGAGTAATTTCATTTTACGGTTTTAAGCTTACGCAAATCTCGGGGTTTGGCCACGCACCCAGCCTACCGCCGTTTAACAGCACGTCAGCTGAGCCACGCCACCTCACCGGTGCCTTCTGCTTCCCGTGCCCGAGCGCACACGCGCCCGCGCTGATTTAAGCTGTGGCAACAGGCAGGTTCACACCTCTCAGTCACCTCGTTCAGACAGGACGTGGTCAGGTTGGAAATGCCAAGCGAAGCCATTCAAGTGTATCCCCTTCCGAACGGTTGGGGCTAACTGCGTGCTAGATTTAAGTGCGTTTCGCTAGAAGGGGACTCGCAGGCGATGAACCCGCTCGGGCATCCGTTTACCTGCTCTGCAACTTTTCCGAACCCGACCCCCTGAATTCATTTTTGCGACCAACGTCTACTCCAGCAGCCAACTTGGCTCAGAGCTCTGCGGTGCTCAAGAGGAGAAACAGCGCGCAATTCTGGAGCGCGAGCCGCCCAGGCCCCTGTTGCAACAGAGACTCCTTGGCTCGCACAGCCAAGCTCTTCCACGATGAGTCAGGGATGCGGCTCTCATGCAAACATTTCCTCTCGCACATTCTGTGCCCCCCTCTGAAGATTTGCAGCTCGGCGAGTCTCAGCTACAGCTCTTGCCTTGCAGACAGGCAGCGGCCTGGAACGATAACTGGGGATCACAACCGCGGTGAGCAGAACCCCGTGGCTTTCGTCTCTGGCTGTTCAGCGTTATCAGAAGGGGTCAGAGAAAATCAAACGCAGTGGCATCAGCGTTTAGGGCAGCGGGCAGGGAGCACAGAAGTTTTCGGGACTCTGGGATGGGGAGGTTGGCGTTTGGTATTTAAAAGAACTAGGCTACCCATTTCAAGACAAATTCTCGTGGGTTGCAAAAGGCCTCAGGTGAATTCCAGCCCTCTTGTTGGTCTCGTCAGCCCGTTTTCTTGTCTGCTCCTTCGCCCAAACGCGGTGCGGTCCCCGTTGCTCAGGGACCCTTGCAGGAGGCCGGAGGAGGGGGGGTCTGTTCCCCGCTTCTGCTGACAGGGACAGCATCCGACCTGGAGAGGACGCAGGGCATAGCCGTAAACCAGTGCTCGGCAAAACCACTTCCAGCTTTGTATNTGGGACTCTGGGACGGGGAGGTTGGCGTTTGATATTTAAAAGAACGAGGCTACCCATTTCAAGACAAATTCTCGTGGGTTGCAAAAGGCCTCAGGTGAATTCCAGCCCTCTTGTTGGTCTCGTCAGCCCGTTTTCTTGTCTGCTCCTTCGCCCAAACGCGGTGCGGTCCCCGTTGCTCAGGGACCCTTGCAGGAGGCCGGAGGAGGGGGGGTCTGTTCCCCGCTTCTGCTGACAGGGACAGCATCCGACCTGGAGAGGACGCAGGGCATAGCCGTAAACCAGTGCTCGGCAAAACCACTTCCAGCTTTGTATATAAATTATACATCACTGAGCAAAGGTACTTGCAGGTCTTGGATTCAGGGCCCCACAGGAAAAGGTCGACCGCAGCCAACATCGGCGACAAAGCAGCAGAAACACGTGCTCATGAAGGGGTCAGCAGGAGGGACTGATGCTGGGATTTTGGGCTCTGCCCGCAGCAGCTCCCACCGGCCAGAGGGACAAACAGGACCCCGGGAGCTGGGAGTCCAAACAGCACGTTCTGTCTGCCTGAAAGCGGCCAGCGTTTCCCCCATCTCACTCTGAGCCGCTCATTTGTACGTGCTTGAGAGTGAAAGGGTTAACTGGGAGAGCATCCCTCTATACCCCCTTCCCTCTGCACCCACTTCCAAATGTGATGGAAATGCCAAGTGACCCCTCTGGTCCAGCACGTTCTCGCAGACCAGAGGCTGCTTCCTCATTAGCAACCGTAAATTCAAAGCAGATGGGAAAACTGTGCTCCGTTCTCTGATCCAGCTTTCAAAGCCCTTTGATTTCACAATCCCTCGGCTGCTCTTTGACTTTTCTCGTCTGTCAAATTCCCTAGTAAGATTGACAGGGCCTGGACAGGAGGACATCAGTGCACACTCTGGTGCTGGTCCTCTCCCCTGCTGAATTTCCCACATCTGACCACGTTAATCGCAGCTTCTCTGTCCGCCTCAGATGTAAAAACCCTTTGATTTTTTTTTCCCCCTATCCTTCCTCCATCACCAGTTTATCCCAACGCTTCGCAGGGGTCGATGGTAACTCCTTCCCCGGCCGCATTACGTCCCTCATAGACAAATTGTTGCCCGCGTGTCACCAGGCCAGGCTAGGAATCGCTCAGAGCTGCGATAAGTCTTTCCAGAGAGCGTGCTCTGTTTTTTCCACGCCATAACCCCAAAGCCACGCAGTAAGGGGAAGTTAGGAGAGGACGGCAAGGTAGCAACCTAAGTACCCCTCTCCTCGGTGCTTGCCACCATTAAAGCCTCCTCTCACATCCCCTCTCGCAGCTCCTGAGGCTGCTCGAGAGCGCGCCGGGGAACGACGAGGTGCAGACACAGAGCGATTCAGCCAAGGGCACGTGAGGAGCAACCCTCACCCTGGGGCCCTGACACCTCAGCATCCTTTTGGAGGCCCAGAGCCATCCGCCCTCCCCCTGCCCCTCAGCAGAGGCCCATCCTGCCTCGCTCCATCCCGTCTCCTGCCTAAGATCCCCTGCGCAACTGCTACCCCTGGGAACGGAGTCGCTTCCGCAGGCTGAAACTCTGGGGAGCCCCCTAAGTAGGGAGGGGTCCCTCCCCTCGAAGCTCAGCTCGAACAAGGTAACGCTGGCTGACGAGGCTTGGCAGATACCCCACGCACCATGCCAGTGCCGCCGCGGACGGAGACCAGCTCTGCCAGCTGCTATACCCTAAATACACTGTTTCCACCGTTGATAAGCAAACTCGTGTTTGCCTGGGGATCTGTGGTGTCGGCGGCAGGCGTTTGTGGTCCCAGTTCCCCGCTCCCCTCCTGGGTGCTGCGGACGCTGTTCCTCACCTGCAGTCCAGGACAGGGGCTCTCATGCCATCGGAGGCTGTGAAGAAACACTCCTAAAAGCCGGCGGGTCCTGGCCATCCTGGAGCTGTCCTGCCCGGCCCTGGCTCTTCAGGAAGACNGTTCCTCACCTGCAGTCCAGGACAGGGGCTCTCATGCCATCGGAGGCTGTGAAGAAACACTCCTAAAAGCCGGCGGGTCCTGGCCATCCTGGAGCTGTCCTGCCCGGCCCTGGCTCTTCAGGAAGACCACAGAAAAGCCTGCCTAGGCAAGGCGAGCTGAAATGAGGGTAAAAAGCTGTTGCACCGCGTACAAACCCCTAG
>VZSC01012130.1:0-14078 GCA_013398225.1 Steatornis caripensis
GAAACATTTGCTAGATACTTTATGGAGAGATATATTCTTAAAAAAAGAAAACTCCAGAGTGTGTTTATAACCACCACAGCCAGCTCTAAACAAAGACAACACAGGCAATGGCATGCAGAAGGAGACGGCGCCCTGTGCAAAGTTATACAGGCTCTCCTCTGCACCTACCTCACCCAACTCAGGTTCCTGTCCGGCTCCTGGCACCCTGACATCTTCAGGTGCGTGGACTAGTGCTCTGAGAGTTCTGCTGCTGCTGTTGCTGTCTCTCGATCCTCTCAGCACAGCAGGAACAGATGCTCATACTCCAGGGTTTTCGCAGACTCTGCCTGAGGTACCTCTCTCCTCTGTATTTTCGTTTGTTTGTGACCTATTTGTAAAAGTAAGCATAAAACAGTGGGGGTTTTTCCTGTCAGAAGATGATAATCTGCTGTATTCTTGCCCCAATACATATTGTCTCCTGTGGCGGGGCTGGAGTTTATTGATGACTGGACGGATACGTCCTCTCCTGTCTGACTACTTGTGAATTTACAATTTATATTGCAGAATAAAGACGTTGTACACTGAATTGTTGTTTTTCTGAGATCCCTTGTTTTCCAAGACTTGTACATATCTGTCTGTTTCATTTCACTCATTTATATGAACTGCATTACGGCTTGAAGACTGAGCCGGCCAACGACCTATAAAACTCGTGTTCTCAGAAACAGTGTGGGAGAAGGCTGGACAGACCCTACGAGACCTACCAGAACCACGACTCTGCTTACAGAGCTGTCCATTGTGACGACAACAGAGGACAAGTCAAATAACACCGAGATCCCCCCCGGTGCCATTCATTTACCAGATTAACGGCGGCTTGTGCCTTCCCATTATTTTATGAAGTGCGCAAAGATCGCGACAGTAATGTTACCATCAGGCAGAAAAAGATAAAAAGAGTTTACACGAGCTGCCAAGCGTACATGTACAGACGTAGGACTGGCGTTTCCTATCTTGGTCACATTCCCTTCTATGTGTGATTTATAGTGACTACAGCAAAGGCAGGGAGCTGAACTTGTGCTATGTGGAAAACACAGCAACTGTAACATTACCCCAATGGCATTAACTGTCCACGTGAAACAGCCAAGAAGTCTTTCCTTTTGAAGTATTAAGCTTAATAGACCATGAGTTGGTAGCGCGGCATTGCAAAGGCAAAAGCCACACATCTCACAGTATCAGAGAAATATTAATGAAAGATAGGTATACAAAAATACCATCTAGTTTATATACAATACACCAAAAATGATCAACTATTGCAAGTCTTCTCACGAGCTAAAAAGAAGACACTCCACTCTTTCCCTTCAGGTGTGCCATAACTAAAACATGCCAAGCCTATTGGCCCAGCAGGCAGCTTCTCTGTTCTATACATCTTCCTCTATGCTGAAAAGACAAGGAGGCAGCCAATGCAAATCATCAAGAAAACATCTTTAGCTCCCAGAGTCTCCAGCATGACATGTAGCAGGGCTTTGAGATTAGAGGAGGGCTAAAGGTGAGTCCTGGAAGTCTCACTTTGTGTCACCTGTAGTACAAAAAGCAATGCAACGGTAAGCCATAGCTGCTCACATTTCCTCTGGGTTAACTTCATTTAGCACCAAGTAATATTATCACCTTCTGGGAGACTAGGGATCAGACTTGTAAAAATTAGAATGCTTAATGGATAAGATTTATCTCATCAACCTTTGTTGACCACTTAACTGAAAAAACATCAGTTTAAAAAACTAACTGCCACTGAAAGGCCGTACATCTCCCACGAAGCTATACTGCTCGCTCCCTCCCTGTCGGCTAGCACTCAGCATGGCCTAGATTTTTACTTCTGTTGGGACTGTACAGACAGTGCATTGCTTGCTCGTATACAGGACTAGGCAGGGCTAGAAGAATTTTCTATGGCAAACCTGACACAAAGTCCTGTCACTAGGCCACATGAAGAAGTGGCTTCCAAACTTGATGAATCTATTCTGTGCAGTGTTGCTATTTGTTCCCAAATATCTCTCACAGAACATAAACACCTCTGTGAGCTCAAGTTTCTAAGACATTTCTAAGAAGCTGGGAAGCAGCTGCAAAAGCAGCAGCCTGCTGGGCAAGCACTAATGAAGAAAAGAACTGGCAAGTTCTCAAACTCACTAAAGGTGTCCCAAGTGAGGAACTCAGTGAAACAGTCCAAAACCAAACAAATGCACATGAGCACTTTCCCTGTAACAGGGCAATAGCACTTGCCTGAGCTACTATTATAAATTAACATGATATGCATAGATTAATTGTCTGTCTGGACTTTAAGGATAGATGTGGGTCAAGGGAGACGGAGCGAGCAAAGGCGAATACAAGCAGTTTGGAGTAGCCGGGTGTAAACTCAACTAAAATATCTTTAAATTATTTTGTGGAAGAGGGAAAAATCATGGGCAGAGTACATACCAGAGCCTCATGTGCACATATACGTTACATACCCTTTGAAAGCTGCAGAGAAGGATGCTGAGACATTTGTGAATTTGCACGTAGAAGCTGCATTTAAAAGGAAAAGTTATGTGTTTTCATCCACAGCTATCAAGGTTCTGAGTGATTCTCCCAGTTACAATTCCAAAGGTACATTTTCACCTCTTGGCATACCAGTGCTTCCTTGATAACTCCATACAGTAACATGTTAAGCTATATATGACTGTCAAGGGTTGAAAGTGGCTTTGTATCACATAGAATATACTGAGCTTCACCAGCACTGTATTATCTTCTGTTGGATTACTGATTATCACTGAAGAACTTTGGTTTTGGGACTTGTCTTTCCAAGTAGATCTGCTGTTTGGCACACAAATACACCAGAGATGTTTTTCACATGGGTCATAAAAGTAACTCACAGTATTTGTGTGCTGTGGGATGTACACAGAGCAAAGCTTCCAACTTTCCTGCACCTGATGGACCCAAGGAGAGTTTTCACACTTGGGCTTTTGCCTTTTCGAACTCTAATATGGGATATGCCTCACTTAGCGTCTTTCTTTCACTGAAGACTCTCAGCCCAAGGAGCACAGTTTTTCCACTCTGCAATGTGTGTCTCTCTTTAGTCTCCCACACACATGAATACACTTTGGTTACTCATTTTTCAGATCAAGCAGATCACAGAACAGATGACACATTTTACTGCCTAGCTTGTGGCATCTAATTTCTGTTCCAGCTGACTCCCTGCCCCAGCTTCCTGATGTGGTTCATTTGCAGCTGTCTGAAATACTACTTGAAAAGGAAACACTTCCCCAAAAAGGAAAAACCCCAAAACCCTGCACAAGGGGATTAATTCCCTAAAAATTATGACCTTTAGACCCTCCTGTCCTGTGCTCACACGCTGCGAGAAAAAACAAGCTCTGAGACACATACAGGCTAATTTGAACTCTCTTCATAGGCTAAAAAGTGGCCTCTTTTATAGGTAACAGCATATGATATCACTAGAGATACAATAAAATAATCGTACATACTGTAGTTTAGCAGCATGAGCAACTAGTATGGGCACTTAAGCTTTAGCAAGGCTTCAGGTTGCACAGTCCAGGGAACATTCATCGTAAGAAACTTTAGAAGGCAATAATAAACTGGTCTCCCCAATGGCTTTTGCCCTTCAGAGGAAATTTAGCCTCTGTACTTAGGTAAGGTAGAAAAGATTTCCTGTCATAATTGCCAAGCTAAATGCTTTTTAGCATCTTTCAAAGTAACCTTTACCTTTAAATTTGACCACCTATTCACTCTTCTCACACTGATTCTCATTTTCATTTTATATTATACTTCAAACTGTAAACACTTCATACCTTTTTATTGCATGGATTTCCTATATCATGTCTGTATTGCATTTCTCCCTTTAACTACTTCCTACGCAGTGCCTTTAAGCAATATTATTTAACTTGCTGTCATGACAGAGAGATGGAGATGCCTAGTTCCTTTACTGGAGCTTGTCTGAACTTCCTTTGTTCCTAATTCAGTTATTTGGAAATGAGGGAAAGAGAGGGAGGGCAGGCAATGGCCCCCAGTTAAAAGTTGTCCTGGCTATCTTAGGAGGTACTTGTCCCTCTCGGATGACATATCCAGTTACTAGGGTGCAAAGCTGTATGAGGATGCCACCACAGTCATCTGGTCTCCAGGTCATAACCCAGACCTTACAAGATGCAAGGATGCTAAGGAGTTCTGGTCATCATGTACTAAACCGGATGAATGGTGGAGAGTTACCCAGTCGTATGCAAGATCCACTGCAGTTATGTCCATGGTTGGCTACATCATTGGTCTTGGAGGCAGACATCTGGATAATGTTCTTATAGATATGACTACAGGAGAAGTTGTCCACATAGATTATAATGTTTGCTTTGAAAAATGAAAAAGCCTTAGGGCTTTTTTGTCATCCATTCCGGATGACACACAATATTGAAACAGCTCTTGGAGTGACAGGAGTAGAAGGAGTTTTCAGGCTTTCTTGTGAACAGGTCCTTCATATTACATGGCGTGGGAGAGAGACTTTGCTTAGATTGCTTGAAGCTTTTGTTTATGATCCTCTGGTGGACTGGAAGCAGGAGGTGAAGCAGGATTTGCTGGAGCTGTCTATGGTGCCAGTGGCCAGCAGGCTGAAAACAAACAAAGTAAAAGAGAAACGGAAAGAGATATCACACGTAGTCTCTTTTCTTCAAGAGCAGCTGAGATAAAGGTTAACTGGTTTAAGAACAGAGATGAAATGCTTGCTGTGCTGCCAAAATTGGACAGTAGTTTAGAAGAGTACCTGAACCTGCAAGAGCAGTTGACAGATGTAGAAAAGTTGCAAGGAAAACTACTGGAGGAGATAGAATTTCTGGAAGGTGCAGAAGGAGTGGATCGCCCCTCCCACATGCTTCAGCACAGGTATTCTGAGCACACACAGTTGCAGTCTCAACAACGAGCTGTCCAGGAAGCAATCCAGGTGAAGCTGAATGAGTTTGGGCAGTGGATAACCCTATCCTATCATCTACCACAGCAAGAGACTAGGACCATTTAATGTCAGTGAGCCAAAAGTCTCTCCAGATTCTGCCAGGCTCTGCTCCAATACTAAATGAAACATCAGCTCTTCCCACTTCTGACTTCTCAGTTACCTCCTCCCCAAAGAACACCTCCACCTAGGGAGAATCTCACAGAAAAGTACCTGTTCCTCTGGGGGACTTTTGGGAGAGTGGCATTAAGTCCTTTTCCACTGAACTCTACATTTTGTCAATCAATCAGAGCTTGTTTCATAACATAACACCACCACTGCACGTACTGAGCCAAAACATACTGTGTACATAAGACCATACTTCTTACTGAGCTGAAACAATTTACCAAAAAAGAACACAGCTTTTAAGTTACATCTGCTTGCCTCAGGCAAGTTATTCCAGAGCTGCAGCATGTTTCCTACGAGGGGCAAAAGAAATGGCCCAGGAGGCACCTTTCCTATTTCAGACACCTTACTCCACACTGCCAGACAAGGAGGCAGACAATGCAAACCAGCAAGAAAATGATTATTGCTCCCAGGGGTTCCATTGCAATGTGGAAGAGGGATGTAGGATCAGGAAGGGCTGAAGCTGCATCCTGAAAGGCTCACTTTATGAAGTCTACAGTAAAAACAACAGTGCAAAGGTAACCAATAGCTGCTCTTGTTTACTCTGGGTTAAACATACTGGTTAGAAAAAATCACTCACTGCCAACAAACTTGGATGAACTGCTTTAATTTTTAAGACTTTGTGACCTTTTTTAAGGTCAACCTTGTTCTACCAGGGACAAACATTAATCATTAACAAACCTTGCATCAACAAACTCTGTTATACTTTCATAGCATGCTTGTCTTTTGCCTGTTACTGACGCTTATATGTTTGTCCTCTGATGGGATGCTGCAAATACAACAACGTATTTCTCTTCAGGCCGTTATATAAACTTGTGATTATCATCCCATTGGATATCTTTTAACAGTGGTATAGCACACATATTTCCAGGTTAAAAGCTATACTCCATTCTAGAGGAGTTGTTTCTCAGCTGTTGGACATGTTGCAATTTCCACTAATGACTTAGGAGCCCGTTCTGAAGACTGTGGACATCTCCAGAAAGTACTGCTCTGAAAGTTGGATGACTTCAGAATAACCTGTTAGAGCAGCTAGGCAGAACAGTCTCAAGGTGCCAAGGAAAAAAGCCCTCCTCTGAAACCAAACTCTTCTGTTTCTGCTTAAAGAGCCGTATTTCTCTGATTTAGGCTGATTTTCACCCTCTGGCTTGCAGTTGCAGTCCAGGTCCTCAAGAGCTGCTTCAGCTCTGAAGCAGTTGCATAGACCACTCTGATGAGGTGTGTTGCCCCTTGACTTTCATCCATCCGTCCTCCCTTCCCTCTGTTCTCTCCCGTGTTCTTCCCTTCAAGCACTCGTTACTTTCTTACTGTATTTTCCACCAGAAAATGCTACCGAAGATAAGAGATAGAGATTTAGTCTCCCTCTGTACCTCCTCTGGGACTTCTCACAGACTCTCCAGGTGAAATGTTTGAGCAGCAACCAAGTTGTGCCTCTGCTTTTGGACTATATGTTTCCCCAGTACAATGCTGTTCTAGCTATGGTGCTAGTCTCCAAGGACCTGCCATCTTTGCCATGATATGGATTCTAGCAGTCACACAGAGGGCCCTCAGGCAGAGAAGGGAATAGTTACTCAGAGACAGAAGTGGGAACATAGCTGTCAGCTCTTGGCCTTATTGGGATGCCACTGTCACACAATCCTCCAGCCAGACAGGTAGCCAGTCTCTAAAATTTCCTCCGAATAAAGTGGGACTTTGTGGGACAAGCTCCTCTTTCNCAGAGGGCCCTTAGGCAGAGAAGGGAATAGTTACTCAGAGACAGAAGTGGGAACATAGCTGTCAGCTCTTGGCCTTATTGGGATGCCACTGTCACACAATCCTCCAGCCAGACAGGTAGCCAGTCTCTAAAATTTCCTCCGAATAAAGTGGGACTTTGTGGGACAAGCTCCTCTTTCCATTTCTGCTTCCTGGAGGTGGGATATGCAAGAGTTTGTGAAGGAATTTGCTATTTTTTTGCTCTCTTACCTGAAAACACTACGCGCTTGCTGGCAACGGATGGCTAGATGGATTTCCATCGTCAGAGTTCCTAGAGGTTTTAATCTTTGTAGTTTTAAAATAGCATTGTATTTTCTGTACGTAGAAAAGCAACTCTTTCAACAGGAACAAGACTTGGTCCTTACTTTGCCTTTACTCCTTTAGCATGTGGAAGTTTTCTCTGCTGACACATTGCCCTCTCGTGGCCCTCCTGCAATCCTGTCAAGGAAAGACAACAAGCCGAGAAACGCCGTTTTATTTTTCTTTGAAATTTTCTGTGCCCCAATCACACAGCTTCCTAGACCTTCCAACATTATGCTGGGCTGCATGAGGTGAGTGGATCTCTTCATCAAAGCAACTGTCAAGTGCACTGGTGATTAAAACAAGACATGGCTAAGCCAGCAGTTCTACAAAACCAGATTGAATTAGGTGTGTCTCTGGGGTATATTTAAACTTATTCTTGAGCCTGCTCTTTGCCTTGCTATAAACATACAAACCAGACACCGGGCCTCTGACTATGAAGAGGTGGGATGGGGCAGGCCAGGAAGCTTCAGGCAGACCGAGCATTCTCCAGGTGAGGTAAATACAGAGGGAATGAGATACAATGGATTTATTTTCATGTGACCTACCTATCCACTGTCACTCAGTCCCCTTGATCCTCTTGGCCTTGAGGGGTGAAGAGCAATACCCGTTAACAACAGCTGCATGGATGCTGTCTTAGAGGGCGCCATTCCAATTTTAGTCATGACACTGACTGCATCCTCTGCTTTCAGACATATCTTCGGAGACCTGAGAAGTGCCGATTAGGGCTTACAGCTAGCAAGTGTGTACTCCAGAGCAGTGTTTTGTACAGTCATAATCTGCTTAATCACAAATCTCAAGTCCTATGCTGAGCAGAGGAAAAACTCTAGCCCTCATGCCCCTGAGAACGTGTTCTTGCTTAGCTAGCTCTAGTCTATCTTGAGTGCAACCCTTTCTGCACTCTGACAATCCTTACATCTAACTCCCGTGTTAAGAAAATTTCCAGCTGGGCTGCTGTCATGTCCACAGCTGCCTTTGGCAACATAGCATACTCCACACATAATGGAAGGAAAGTCTTGCTGCCACAGGATGAACCTGGTACATTAAACCATGCTTAAGGGCAAGGCGTATAATTGTCTCTTTTCTTTTAAGAAAGACTATCAGCCCTGAAACATCTTCACTATTATGTGCCTCCCCCGGTCTCAAGATAAGAAGGTGCCCTACTAGGTTCAAGGCAGTTGGAAGGGCTAGAGGATGTCAACAGAAAACAGGCGAGCCACGCTGTTCTTGGCCACTTCAGGAATTTACACAGCAAGGCTGCTGTTATGATTCCAGTGACAGTGAATCCTTCTTACTATGGAACTTTGAGTTTTGGCATCCAAACCGGAATGTGGACAGTATGCATTAATGAAAAGGGAGGGTGACTGGGACTTGTCTTAAGTCAGAGCAGGGCTGCCATACATCCAGTTCCATACCCAGCTTGGATCTGTGGAGTCTGTCTCCCATTGAGGGTCTGAGCATATGGTCCACATGCAATGACAGTGGACTTGCAACTACATTAGCAGTGTGCTGACACCAGAGCATGGAGCATGTCCAGGTCCTGTTCCATGCTATGTTCAACACTTCATTTGCAGACTATCTGCCACGAGCAGCAGTTATTTGCCTTGCTGCCATGCGATATAAGTCACTGGCACTTAGGGCTTGATGTTATTCTTATGACATGGAGATGATGACAATTCTCTAGACAGTAGATGGCCAGCTCTCCATTGTAATTCCTTGGGGTACAATTCTGTCATCCCTTATCGTGGCACCTGCACGTAGCCAGAGTGCAGGGCCAGCCGCATCCCTGCAGTGGAGAAGAATCCCTTTGTGTGCCACCATCTGCTCTGTGCCTCTAAGCGCCATCTTCCCAGAAAGAGCTGGGAATCAGAGATCACAAGGTTGGAAGATCAGTGGTCTTGTTTCAATCCTAGAACAACCCGCCCTGGTAAGAACGTCAGTGGCTGGTCAGCTCTAGGTGCTGTCCACCTATCATTTCCAACCTGATATGAATCAGTAACTTTTCTGTTCTTAGAGATGGGTAGGGGTCAGGGAGGGGACTTATAGGGGATCAGGGGCTAAGCTCCAAGCCACATGCAAGTGCTATACGCTAGAATGAAAATCCTCATTCTCTCAGGGAACAGAAGAGCTCTGAGGAACACCCTCAAGCTTTTACATCAGCAGCCAAAAATCTGTGATTCTCCTCCACAATGGCAAAGAGAAAGGATCCTACTATCAAGAAAATAAGTGTGTCTGGCTGAATCGCTTCTAGCTCTGGTGTAATCTACGGACACATGAAATGCTAGAGAAACAGGACTTTTAGACTGTCTACCACCTTGTCGTACCACTTCCCAGCATCGAAGATCACCAAGCAGGCCACTGTTCAGGCTGTCATTCAAATGACAGTCTCCAGGCATGAAGATTTTAGATCTGGCTGGCTAGATCCTCTTGCCCAGCAGAACTGAAAACCCACCATGAATCCTGAGATGATCTGTCAGATTTTAAAGCAGGCTGCTGTTCTACATGGTAGAATTTCCTCCAACACAGAAACGATAACTCATCTGTTGATACCTCTTCCTGTTGGGTTGGAGGATGTTGCTTTGCTAATATTTAAGTTTCTAATTTGCTTTCACAGACAGAAAAGTAGTTACTGAGCTAACTAGGGATAAAAGCAATACAGATGCAAATTGCTGGAAACCTCTGGCAGACTTAACCCTGTTCTTTAAAGATGACCATTCCAAAAAGGCCTTTCTTCAATGCAAACTCAGCCCTCTCTCAAACCCTACATCAAGGCCATACAGAATAGTATTTTCTGTTTTAAATCCAGGATTTTTACAGTGATGGCGAAGGCTCTCAAAGGTCACCCGCTTCACTGCTTTTAAATAGAACTAGCAAAAAGTGTCCATCTTGACTATTTACACTGGCTGTACACGGATTGACAGCATTATGCTCTTTACCATATTGGCACCTGACTAGGCATTCTTCTAAACAGCCTGTAGAAAGTCTGAACTATTTCTTTCCTACATCAGCACTTGTACTATCCTCAACTGCAACTCACCCAAAAGCCACTTTGAACTAGCCAGGGTCAACAGGTGCAGAAAACCCAAACTTGGAGTAGGAGCACCTGTGCAGTAAGAACGGCCCTGCTAAATTAGCGATTTGGAACACTGTTAATCTGGTAGAGAATCAGCTTTTTGTGCTGCGCAGGCCTCTTCAAAAACTAGTAGGATCAAAATTCATTGGTAAAGTAGAGAAAGGATCTGCTAAGTTAACTGAGCACATGATAACGCAATACTTTGTGCAATTTCACCTGAGGTCCAGACAGTCAAAGAATGTAACTGCAGGAGTATCTGATGCAGAGTTTACGAGCATGTTCTCTTCTATGATCTCCAGTAGCTGGAGGGAGTTTGTCTTTATTAACAGACCCTTTGAAAAAATAAAAAAGATAACTTGCATAATCTTTTCAACAGGAATGTGAGATTCCAGAGAGACAAATGCAGCAAGTTGCTTTATTGTAAATTTATAATAGTCTCTCTTTCAAACAGATAAGGTGGACAGCAAAATGAAATGTTTTCAGTACCATGCTTGTAACTCCAAAGGCCCAGGTATCTTCTCAACGTAGAGCTCAATGAGGAAAAAATGAAGTTTAGGTCCTGCTGCTACGAAGGGAAAATGTTACGGAGGGCTTTTCCTGGACAAAGTATTTCAAGTGGGACATAGGACTAACACACAGATAGCCAGTATCAACATATGGGTTAGGTACAGGCTTCTACTTTCACTGCAGAACAACTGAGGCAACAGAACCTCTTGAGAAGAGGAAAATATTATTATTCAGCCATAAGCCTGAATACAGCCTACTGTATTCAATAGACAGAAAAAGTTACCAGTCTTGATGTTAGCCATAACCAAACCCTTGTCAACACACAGAATTGCTGCCATGCAACTTAAACAGAAATCAGTCTGGATCATAGTCCAACTCCAACTTAAAGACTGTTGTAATTTCAACGCTTCTCCAGTTTTTTGTACTTGGCTTCTGCAGAAGGAAAAATAACAGTATTTTAGGACTGGACAGGCAAAAGCTTTTAATCCTGTAAACTGCGATACATCTCAAAATTCAAGTTAATTTACAATATCACTCAGGATCATTTTTTACTAGAACATTCAGGCAAATATAATTGTACAATAAAATTTTTTTAGGAACCAGGTGCTTAAGTCAGACAACTAATATTAATTTAAGCCATGGGTGCCTGGTTGAACTATAGGAATTCACCTATTTGCAGGATTAAATATCTGTCTTTAAAATTTGGGTGAGTGCATATTGTAGAAGAGAAATCAAGCCTCACTAGTAAGCTCTAGTTCAGTAACAGCTGTACTAGTCCATCTCCATATAACTTGTTACATTAACATTTTCCCAACACTCACCACTTCACATACGGTGTTTGTCATTCAAAAGCAGCATAGGCAACTCTCAGCTCAGATTTGTTAAACAGAGCAGGTGTTTACTCTGTCTTTTTAAATCTCCTTGCAAGAGACTATGCCGCTAGGTAGTAACAGTAGAGGACAATAGTTACCAAGTTTTTTTGAATATGCATCCAATTTATAAGCTGCCTGCTCCAGAGCTGCAACCTGTTCCTCAATTAAGTTGATTTGTTCCAGATATGGCTGAAGAGCAGCATCTTAAAAAAGCAGAAAAATCGTATCTGTCAGATCTCAATAATTCACTTCCAAGAAACAGTTGACTATTGAAACACAAGAATTTCTCATTACATTCTTCAGACAGAGCAACTTAAAAGCTCCTTCCTTCTCCTCCCCCAAAATCAAGTGGTGATACTCACAGCCATGTTCCAGGAAAGTATGACATGTTTAAGAGTACTGGCTAGACTCAACACAAGTAACAATACAATAAGTGTTATTTCCTATCAGATCCAAAATCTGGGGTAAAACAAGATGTAAATTCAAATGTGTTTTCCCTTATACTAGTCTACATAGTCTATAGCTGTAAAGAAATATACAAGACTGGCACTGTATAGCTGCATGTCTGTTTCAGTGAGTTTCTTTTCTTTAGCACCTAATAGAGTGTGAACTATTGATTCTCATATGCTTCATTTCCCAAACAAGTGTACCATTCATTATACTCCTACCTTATTTGGTTTACTTACATTTTTGATTTAAATCCTTCAGATTTCTACTGATGTTTATAGCAATATCTTTCATTTCCAGGTACTTCAAGCTAGTCAGTTTATTCATGTTTTCCAAGAGTTTGTAGTCTTCACTGGTGGCTTAAAAAAAATAAAGAGTTAATTTTAACTAAAAGTTGATGCGGCTTGAATTGCGTGCAGACTCTTCTGGAGGACAAGAGATTTCAAACCAATAGCCAAATGTAACAAAGAATAGTTTAGATGGCAATACATGTATTAGTATAATGCTCTAGAAAAAGAGAGATGACATTTTGTGAATTGTAAAAATCAACTGGACTGACGAACACTTATTGACTTGCAACTTCTTTGTTTTTGAGAAAAATTGACTAATTCCTCACATTTCTAGTCTCAATTCTGTCAGTTAAACACTTCTGTTTACAAAACTGATATCACAAATCCAGGCTGGTAATCTGTACCATGCACCCTTCCAGTCCATGCACCCTTCCAGTCCATGCACATCAGTAGTGCTGTGGAGTGTTTTCAAAATTAGCGCCTATGGAATCCACGAACTTATTGAGCAGTTTACTCCAGTTAATGTTGCACAGCAGTTTATTCTGAAGCACGAATATTGGAAAACATGTGTATGATCCTTGCTCTCACTCAGAAACAAAATAGCTGCACATGTTCCACTCTCAGTTATGCTTCTCTTCTAGTCCTTCTTCACCTAGATCTCTTGTTTGTTTGTTTTTCCATGTACAAGCTTCTGCAAGACCAAACAGATTTTTTTTTTAAGTTGCCTATATCATACTGAATTCTTTTGAAAAATATTTGTGCTATTCTGGGACTTCATTAATATGACTAATCTCAGTGTTGTGAGTAGTCTAGCAACATGCCAGACTTGAACCGCCAGTCTTGCTATATATGATAAATATGATATATATGATAAATATGCTATATATGATAAATAGATACAGTTTAGACAATATACACAAAGTATTTTTTTAAAAGAAAATGAAAAGAAACAAAAACTTACTTGCAGGTCAGTACTGCAGTGCCTTACCTGTCAGTTCACCTGTTAAGTAAGTGGCCATTTTGTTGAACATGTCCTTACAGAGTTCATTGATGTCTGCCTCTGCTGGTTCCTTAGCTTCCTCCGCTGTTTCAACAGCGGGATCCTCTAATCAGGGTACAGACGTTACAGGGTTAGGGGAAAGTCCGCACGTACAGGAACACACCATGAAGATTAAATGGCCCCATTTTTTTCCCGTTCAAATTGACTACATCTACTTTCCATATAAGAAGTTGTCCACGCCAAATAGTAATAAGGCAGTTGCCTTGAAGTAACAGCAAGATTACCTCAAATTAATACTTTAGGGAGCACTTAAGGGACAGGCACCCCACCTGACCACACTTGCAAATATTAGCCCTCTCCTGTGCTTTGACGACAGGAGAGCAACGTGTGGGGAAGTTTTCAAAGACTTTGTGCGCAATGCTACTGATTTCTAGGCACTGATCCAGAAGGCAACAAGACCCTCCGCAGGCTGTTTCACAAGGGGCTACAACAGATCCCCATCTACGGAAAGCAATAACCACCGGTTTTCCTCTCCGAACGCATTTCTACCACAACCTGCCTTGTCCAGCACCTCTTCCTCAACCCGACAGGTTGCTCTTTCCTTTGCCGGCAGATTTCGCCGGCTTGGACACAAAGGCTGCCCCGAGGCCCGCGGCTCCCGCCGGCCGAAGCGGCGGCCCGTGGGGCGGCGACAGGCACCCAGGGGTTAAGCCTCTGGCGGGAAGCAGCC
>VZSC01012130.1:14405-59519 GCA_013398225.1 Steatornis caripensis
CCTCACCGCTGGGCCATGGCACCGCCGTGGCGGCCCTGGCCCTCTCTCCCCGCCGGGTCACGCCGCAGCCGGGGCCTGGCGGCCTCCCGGCGCGTAGATCCGGGGCTTGGCGGCCTCCCGGCGCGTAGATCCAGGGCCTGGGCCCCCACCGCTTCTGGGCGCGTCGTGAGGGGAGGCCTCCCTACCGGGTACAGCGGGTGCGGCGGGCGAGAGCTTGCGTTGCGGGAAGGGTCGAGAAGAAACAGCCCTCATGACGGCAGGGGGAGAAAGACAAGTACCACGATGTGAAACGAGGAGTTCACTTCTTGCCATCCACGAAGCAGCACAGCAAGAGCGTGGTTTGTGCGTGACGTGGCCGCGCTGTGGGGTTGACTGCTTCCCTGTGACACCGCAACTGAACCATTTATTGCAAGAGCACCAGAAGCACTTCCACGCTGCAGGCCGCCTTCGAGGGCTGCTGCCAGCCCAGCCCTCACAAGCAAACTTGCTAGCCCTGGGTTTGAGGATCCTTTCCTTTGGCTGAGCTGGCCGACTCGCATCAGGGGGCTGGGGGTCTTAATGCAGCTTAAAAGCTCTGCTTTTGCTACTGGTATGGCGAGGAGACAACTACTAGCACGCTACAGTCTGTCCCAGGGCGACTACGGTAAGCGTTGCTGTAGTTGCCGCAGCAGTGTCTACATGGGTTTTTTCAGTCCATAGTGGAAGTAGCACCATCTATAGACAGGGCAGCTAAGCATTGAGTCTGTCAAAAAGAACTGCCATGGTTCTGTATACAAACCTTTATTTTAAAAAAAGGGAATTTCTTCCCCTCCTCTTAAGTAGTAAAAGTATTTTTTGCTGGTGGTGGGAGTTTTGGAGGGGGCTGGTTTGATTTGGGTTTTTTTTTTTTTTACAGTACAACAATATATGTTACTCGCTATTCTTAGATGAGATGTCTTACACCACTGCTGTTTAATTTTTAATCAAGCAAAAGTTGTTTCTGCAAATAGCTTCCACTGAGAAGCTACTAGAAGTGTAACTGTTCTTGCATGGCAAGGAGCGCTCACTCCCTGTACTGGCTTCAAACTCAAATGCATCTCCAACACACTGCGAGTGGTCTCCAGCTCTCCTTAGATGTGACAGCCACTAACAAGGGGCAACAACATATCAATGCACAAATGCCATCATCACCTTATACCATTTGTGATTGAGAAGCTCACGTGTTCAAAGGAGAATGTTTCCCTTCAAACATTTCCTGTATAAGTTGGCCACAGAAGAATAATGCTTTACAATATAGTTTGATATGTACGTAAGGAATTAGAATTATATTTTCTTACAAAAAAAAAATCACTTATGCAATGTACATTAATGCATTTCTTATTTAAAACCAAAATCATACAATCATGCTCCAGAAACAAGCGCACAGGGTTCCCTTCTGCAGTCCAGTAAAGTCAGTTGAAATCTTTTGGCAATCTCCAGTAGGACCTAACAAGCTTTGCAGTTTTAAGATCAGAGAAGCTGCAGAGCAACGCAACACAGGAGTCTATGTGAACTTTCTCATAAACCGGAGTTTTGCATAGGCAATGACAAGGAAGATAACAGTCATGCAGAAGAGAGCCACGATGTTTTCCCACATTGCCCAGTTGGTAGGTGTGATTCCTTGGCTGCACAGGTAGGCTTCACCAGAACACCTGCAGAAAAGCACAGGGCAAAAGTTGGTATTACTATGTGGTGCAAATCTTCAGGTAGTTACTTTTATTCCTGTTCCACAAAGATTCTTCTACCCTCAAATGTGCAAAACAGGTGACAGAGTAACTTCATAACCTATCCCTAGAAAAAGCTTAAGGGACCAATCTAGATCTCTGGTTCTCATCATTTTTCAGTAGCTGGCAATTGACGAGTAAACCTCAGAACCACATTAAACTATGGTAAAAGCATTAGTTTCACGCAGCAATCACTGGAGGTCCACAGCAGGGCTTTGGGGTCCAAAAAGCTGTGGAAAGTGTTCTAGCACTGTTCCCTGCAATAACCTGTTTGCCAGCCCTCTAGCATGTGTCATGAAATACTTGCATTGCTACAGCATAAGGCATCAATAGTCAAGGGTATTTCAAATGGGGCAGTAGCACTGGGACATAGATGCCTTGGCTCTCTGCTGTATCTGCAGGGAGGTTAATATTTACAAACAAGCTCTGAGGGGCAGGCATGTTTCTGATCACAGCTCTACTGCTTCCCAACAATTTTGTAGCTACTTTTCCACTGCTACGTGACTCTGCATTTGTTTAAGAAAACTGATAAGCCAGGGCTAAGTTATCAGAAACAAAATTTAATTTAGCTCATCTGCCTGTTTTTAGGAGTAACGTTTCATCCCTACGTCACTCTTGGGTAATTGTGAAGTTTTACTATGTAATCATAAAATACATTATTTGGGACATAGGATTGAGAGTGGCCTGTGAGTGGTTATTCTGTGAATAATATAAAAATTTGAAACAGTCAGACTTCTCTAAGTAAGCCATCAGAATTCAGGCCCAAGAATGACCATGAGTAGAGACTTACATTTCTTCTGCAAGATCAGAGGGACAACTGCCTGCATCTCCCACAGACGCCGTTACATTTGGATTCTTCTCAGCACAGAAGTAGAGATCTCTGAACTCATTCACTTGAAGAGCCTAGGGAAAGAGACGGACGTCAGATTTTTAGAGTTCATGATTTGGCGTGCTAAAACTGAAACACCGCAAAAGGAACTTTATTATTGGAAGACACGCATCACCATTCTTGGAATAGTACATTTATGGTCCTTTTTATTATGAAGCTCTTAATCACTGCCTTTCTGAGGAACTGCTCCAAGTTCTACAGGCAGGATGGTTTGGTGTCTGAGTCTTTAGCTTCGGAGTTACATTTCAGTGATTTAGCCACGGGTTTCTGTCTTGCCAGCTACAAGTTCCTGTTCATCCACTTTCATCTGGGTCTATCTAGTGACGCAGAAAACCGTGTGGCTGCATGCAGATGCCCCAGCACCAGTACACTGAAGCAGATGGCACAGTCAGCCAAGGCAAGAGGGGAAGGGTTCCCTTGCACTGGCATCCCAGGCTAACTGCAATCTCAGGGGACACTTCCATGTACAGCAACACTGATAAAATATCTCAGTGATACCCAAACAGGGGAGGTCTCACACATCTGCCCCCTCCCTGATCCTGCCTTTCTCTTCCACTGCCAGTCAACATCATCCCGCCCGCACCACCTCGTACCAGCTCCAGCACTCATTTCACTCATTTTTACTCAAAGGTAGGAAACTATTCCTCACCAATAGGCTTGGCCAGGATGAAGACAGGAGATGGAAGCACAGCTCCCACCTGGGACCAGTGGCTGGCCTGCTATGTCTGGTTACTGTGTTTCAAGCAGCTGCACCCTTAGCTTTCTGATACCTCAGCTCCTTATTATTCAGAAACGGCAGTAAGTCATATTTCACTTCAGAGGAAGCCACACTGAAGACTGAAACACTCAGGCGTTATGGTAAATCCTTTAACCAGTTGGACAGTCGTTAACCTCAGACTGGCCACCCAAACAGCAGTCTCTGGAGAGGCCATACAATATTTGACTTAATTCTAAACCATAGAGATCAACTATTCAGGCTTGGAATCAGTGCCTCACTGCACAGCTCACTCTGCTGCTGTCCAAGCAGCACTAATTTTGTGGCACAAAGGATTTGTTCAGTCTCCAATACTTCCACCTCTCACACAGAGATTAACTTTTGCTTCCTTTTTGGGGTTGGCTGGTTTGTTCTTCTTTTACCATGTTCATGCAGGCAAAGAAACCAAATCTGACTTAAGAACTTCATCTATACTCAAAACCTCTCCAGGAAGCAGCAGCGTGGCTACATTAGCCACAGGAGCCCGATGATAATTTCTACTCACAGTGAGGCCGTATCGGGGGATGCTGAAGTACTTGAGCCAGTTCAGCCAGCCCATTACAGAAGGGAGGTTTACTAAGAGGCCTGAAAAGATCTGAAATAGAACAGAAGAGACTAATGAGTCACAAACTCTGTTTACTGCAAACAATGCCATTCCTGCACAGATATTGCAGTTGCCCAGCAGAGGTGCACTGGGGCAGATGGACCTCCTACTGCTGTCATGTCTGTGCCAACAGGGATGAGGTTCAAACCTTGCAGCTCTCCCAGACAGCTGGCCCAACAGCCCACCCAAGTACTCCAGTTGAACTAATTGCAAAGAGGTCAGAAAGGTTTTCTACATCCACATGTGAGCTAAGAAGCATGCATGCTAAAAACTTCTTCCCCTGGAGGCCTGTGTTCTGTGGCAGAGCTAGGCAGAGGCTAAAGAAAGATGACTGGGAGATGAGGAAGTGGAGAAACAAGAAGGAAACCATGGGAAGCCTTAAGGGCTGTTACTGTTTCAGCTTTCTCCTCTGACCTATGTCTTTTGTCTGTGCTCTCTCCTGCCTGGAACAAGGTTTGCTCTTAGCACAATTGCACTTCGTAGNCCTGGAGGCCTGTGTGCTGTGGCAGAGCTAGGCAGAGGCTAAAGAAAGATGACTGGGAGATGAGGAAGTGGAGAAACAAGAAGGAAACCATGGGAAGCCTTAAGGGCTGTTACTGTTTCAGCTTTCTCCTCTGACCTATGTCTTTTGTCTGTGCTCTCTCCTGCCTGGAACAAGGTTTGCTCTTAGCACAATTGCACTTCGTAGCTAAACATGACATCAGCTGCCCTTGACGACGCATGCACACTTCTCACCGACAGCAAGCATTTGAAGTGATCCACTATCACTTAGCTTATTGCAGAAGCAGGTTAAGTTGCAAACCAAAGAATAAGGGATGTGCTGTGGGTTCAGAATATGTACACAGATAGCTACCAGGAATCACCTGACAGGAGGTACTTTTTACTCTAAGGTAACTTGATAGGCCTCACAGTCAAGAAGTTTCATCACTAACAGTGTCTCTGAAAAAGAATTCACATCCCACATCTATGAGTAGTCAGAAGTCCTTTCTCTCTCACTTGCTCTCTTCCTTAAAAGTCCTTGAAGAAGAGTATTTAAGTAATGTCTGGAACCCAAGGGCAATACTGAATTAAAATAAAGAGAGGGTATACTCCTGCTAATCCCACCAAGCAAGAAAAATTAATGCAATAAAATCAATCGATCTAAAATCTATTTCAAGATTTTTTTCCTTTTAAATAATCTAGATCATTTAAATTTCTAATACTGGAAATGCAAGGGTTTTTTTAAAAATCAATTTTTGTAAGGACAATTTAAAAAACAACACACTTTTTTGGGGCACGCTGTTTGCAAAGCTCTGGTGGCATCACACCTACTGATTTCTATGTGAGCAATTATTTGACCCTTAGATTACAAATTAGTAGAAGCACATATTTGACTACAATTACAATAAAATCACATGCATGGGACTGACATACTACTGGACTGTGGATTCTCAGCCTGCTTAGGCTCGCTCAACCCAGTCCTCTCAGCCTGTCTCAGCTGCTTCCTCACCTCCACCAAAGGAGCACACACCCCCTCACATACTTACAAGCATCAGGACAAAACAAATTGTGATGAGCAGATTGGCCACAGCCACCACATCCATCCCAGCACTAATAGCCAGAGACATGGCTGTGGCAGTGTAGGACACCAGTACCAGGGCCAGCATGTAGAAGAAGAACCGGCCTGCAATAGCTTGGTATCCTGTCAAAAAATGAAAGAGTCCAGTAAACAACCACATTATGAATCCCAGAGAGGTACCCTTGGATTCCTATACAAGACAGGGAAAGCAGGAAGAAAGGCCAAGTCTGGAGTCAGCAGGAACTGTACATGCTCCAAAGGCCCAAAGAGCATTACTGAAAGATGTGGTCGAGCAGGTCCCTGTCTTAGATCGCTGGTGTCTCTGCCCCTGCCCCAGACTCCTCCAAAGTTCTGATGCCAAGCACTTAAACCAGTTGGAAGGTTCAAATAGTTTCATGTTATAGATATAGGAATTAAACTCTAGCTAAGTCAGAAATCAGATGTGTTGGAAGATGACAGGTTCAACAAAAGCACCAAGTCTTTACCAATCATCCAGTAACTGATGCATGAGAATATGATGGCTGGAGCAGTTCTCATGGGCAGCAGATCTCCTATCATCAAGGCCAGGAAGTAGGCAGACACGCGGTAATATCCACTGGTGTACTGATGGCTGCAAGGACAGGAAGGAGGGGAGTTGTACAGGTTTAGAGGTTATCTAGGAAGCAGGCTCAGCATGCGTGTCTGATTCGGTTTTTGTTTGCTCTACCACTGACTACTTCTCTATATGCAAGTTGCTTATTTTCTCTGTGCTATCACTTCCCACGCTGTAAAGTAAGGGCTCATCTACCTTCCAGGCCCTGCAGTCATACTGAGAGCCCTCCGAGGAACGTGAATGAAAGGCTATGTGACTACTAAATAACATTGGAAAAAAGCTCCTAAATCTCTTTTCAAAGAGAATGATCCTTAACACAAGAGCATGGGAAAGTATTAACTGGAGGAACACTGCATTCACAGCTAACTCATACAGCCGCTTCCAGAGGAGAAGGAATGATACCCAGCAATGGGAAAGCACCTTTAGGACATCAACTCACCACCAGTTCACCAGGCAAATAAGTGTCATTGTGATTGTTCTGCTGCTTAATGGAGCTCATGAAAAGATGCTTTAATTGGTGAAGTGCCAGATTCCCCACTAACACAGGTGGTAAGCTAAGCTGGTAAGCAGGACAGACTGGCAAGAACCCAGTTTAACTGAGCAGCTGTTAGGGGCAATACTAAGCTGCTCTGAGCAACCTGTGGGTGGATGTGTGCATTCCAGGCACAGATCTCCAATTTCTTCTTTATTGCATAGGATCTGTCTCTTGCCCTTTCATCCCATGAGCTGGAGGCTATTCCAAACTACATTTTCAACATATATGTATATATACATGTGTGTATATAATATATACATGCATTTACATGTATATATGCACATACAAACACATATACACATACATATATATACAGAGATGTGCTTGTTTATTAGGGAGCTCTTGGAAGCCAGCCAGCAGTCCGTGTCAATTATGCATTCCTTGAGAAGCTTTTCCAAGGACTCTTCCCTTTGTCTTTGCACAATCTTACCGCTTTAGGACCACTGCAAGACAGCATTTCAACGCTGTCAGCAAGAGGGCAGGCACGGTTCAGTCTGCAGGATTCACATGCAGACTTCAAAAACAGCTGTTACCAAAAGTGTGCTCTGTGACACAGCAAGTAAAAGCATTTTATTTCTCCCCTCCTCCCCCCACCTCTTAGCATTTTAGCTCCCTGCTCTACAGACCAATTTAGCATTACTTTTACAATCTGATGTTGCAAGGGAGCAATCAAGTCTTTGGTGGAAATCATTTTGTTTAGCTTGCAAGATACTCCCCCCACCTCACTCCAGGGCATGAGATAGCATGTGTCTCACTACTTACACAAATAGTTTCTTGTCTCTGATGAACAGCTCAATTGCAGAGACACTGGAAAAACACTGGTTTGTGGTGACAAAAAACAAGGATCCAACCCTAAAAGGCAAATCAGAGCAGTCAAAAAATGAGGAAACAGCCTAGATCAACACCAGCAGCCTCAGACATCATCATACCATCAAGTCAGTGCTTTTCTGTTTCTCCCCACAGAATGGAGATATTTAATTGTGCTACTGTAGATCTTAGCTGTAAAACCAGGTTTATTATTTTATCTTCCCTTTCACATCTTGTTTTTCCATATGTGCAAGCCCTACAGAACTGCGGTCCCTTTAGGACCTCCGGCAACACCATGCTGCAGTGCATTGAGGCTTGTGAACCCAACCTCCTTTGTGGTCCAAGTGGATCCCAAGGCCTTCCCTGTGGCTGAAACCTGTCTACTACAGATAGAAAAATGAGCAAAGCTGTGGCTTTCCAACTTACCGATTCTGAATACCACTTTGATCCAATTTTACACCAAAAAATATAGCACCCACAACCAAGGCTAGAATTGTGGTCACTGCAATCTAGAAGAGGAAAGAAAGGAAAGAGGGAGTCCTTCAGATAAGTAAATACGGACAAACTTAATAAGGCACATGCAGGGTTTAAGATTCACACCTGCCCAAAACTTTACTGTTGAGTCAGTGTACACCTATGACACCTTATGGCAAATTTTCCAAGTTTACCCTCTTCACTTATCTCCTTCCTCTGATCTTCTTTGGCTGGGAAAGGTTAGTAGAAGCACACTCAAAGAATAACTTAGCTTAAAATTTCAAGTGAGGCACAAAATTAACGTCACTCTAGAAGCTCCCCAGGCAAACTAGAGAATGGAGCATTTCCCCCTACTCCCCAGTCTTCAGTGCAGTAGCCCTTGTGCTAAACTAAAGTGGAGATTTTTTTCAAAGGCAAAAAAAGTAGCTGGGCATCTCACGTCACTTAAGTGGCAGTGGCACAGGACTTTCCCATTTCCCTAACTGCCTTTGAAAACAAAAGTCTGTCCTACAAACTGCAGATTGCGGGACTGACAGCAGACAGAGTTTGAGACTTTTAGCAGTTGTTACCTACTTGTGCAACAGAGGCCTGTGGGTTCCTGATGAGGTTTTTCAGGGAACGCTTGGACACCCAGTACAGCTGGGTGAGGAATCCATTTGCATAGGTAATCACGTGCCCCTGCTTGGATGCTCTCTGCTTGCTTCCCCACCCAAGCTCCACTTTCCCCAGTGCTTCTTTTGTGCTCTGATACAGGCTGGAGTTTAGGTATTTCTGGTGCAGCACGTCTACCACGCTGCTGTCCACGTTATCTTCTGCCACTCCATTTTCACTGCTCACCTCTGAGAGAGAAAGACAAGGCTTGTGATTCCCCATGAACCCTGCCTTCAGACATGGGCCATCAACATGCTCAGCCACTTCGGAGGCTGAACAAAAAAAGGCAGGAATGCCCAGAGAATTTGAAATGTTCAAGCCTTAGCTCTCAACTTAAGAAGCGAGCTTGAGTGAGAGGGTTTCCCTACAGTTTTAATCAAACCTAGCTAATCTGCCTGTTCTTTGTGGCACAAAAATAGGCGTATCTTAGAATGAGGCACCAAAAAACCTTTGTTTCACTAAATTCTGGGGAAATCAGTTTGCTCTGATCCACTTCCCCATTCCCAAAAAGCGCCATTACAAGAACTGTTCCCTTATAATCTTTCAGTCATGGATATGCTACAGCATCCCCAAATAAGTATTTCCCAACATTTCACTCACTCTATTGTTACAGAGTTTGTGCTCTAATCTAGTTACAGTCTTTCTCACTTCCCAGTAAATCCATTACTCCTTAATCTATCTACCCTGTCTTCTCTGGAGCAGCCTCTTATGTGACTGAAAACTTCTATCTTCAGTCAGCTGTCTCTTCAGACTAAGCAATTCTAGTTTTTTCAGTCTTTTCCACATAGGTTTTGTAAATTACTGATATTTTTCACTGCTCTCCTATATTTACTTTTAGAAGTTTTCTGAGCTCTTTAAAGAAGCCCAAGAAAAGGATATATATTAGTGTCCTGGTTTAGACCCCAATGCAGTACTCCATCCCATACATATCATGCTCAGAATAAAGGTGAGGGATCATGAGGGTCACTCCCTCTCCCTTTATGGCCAGGGCACCGATGGGCTCTAACAACCCTAAGCAGCCTTACCTGGTGCTTCTGCCCACACCCATGGCCCAGGAGCCTATTTAAGCCCAGCACGGGGCTGTTGGGGGGCTGGTGATGTTGCAGGGTGCTGCTTCTCCAACTCTACCCAGCTCCTTGCTTATGCATCTGAGGAGGACTCTACCCGATTATTCTGCTTTCGATTCCGACTCCAGCTCCTGCCTGCTGCCGAGTGCAGTCTGGGACTTTCCTAGGGTGTGCCCCACAGCATCCAGGTGATGTATTTGTCATTGGTGGTGGTGGGAGCTTGATACCAGGTTTGTGCATGTTTTCCCATTATTATAATACATGATTCTTGTAGTTAGATTAAAGCTGTTTTTAACTTTTCTAACCCGTAAGTCTCTTTCTCCTCCATTTTGGGAAGGGAGGGAGTTAACAAAGAGTGTGCGTGGTTTAATAGCCAGCCCAGCTTTAAACTGTGACAATTAGTAAGAAAAATTAAAAGATAATGAAACGCCCTTAGATCGGAGGAAACCCGAAGGATAAGAGCTTGCCATTGCCACATACAACTTCTCTTCTACAGAAGCCAACAGTAGATTTCTCCTTCACAATTTACCTTTTCCTGTGTCCACAGGTCTGCGATCTTCCTTGCTTGCTGCCACAGCAGTTGAATCACCATTTATGACATCAAGGAAGAAGTCAGCTGGATTGTTGAAGGGTTCACATTCATATCCTTTAAAATAAAACCAAAGCCACACATGCAACATGTTTGTATTGCACAGAACACAGCTTGGAAGGTCAGGTCTAATACTCTATCACTCTTCCAGAATGCTGTTACAAGAAAACTTCACTGCTTTCCATGAGCTTAGTTTGTAGCAGTAGAATGGACAGGATTTTGGAGATGGTGAATCTATACAGAGCTTCAAAGTTGCTTATTCTCCACTGATTTCAGGTGAGGAGAAATCTGTAGCTTGCTTCTACACAGCTCAACACGGACAACACTTGCCTCCTTCCCAGTGCTGCTCAACCACATCCCACTCTGAAAGACACACAGTTCCTCAGTAGAGGTTGCTGGACGTCTGCTCTACAACCTCAGATGCTTGCTCTAGAAGTTCAACTTGTGACTTGTGTTTGCTTGGTCACAAGGAAGGAGAAGGGCTGTCCAAGAGCTGCTTCTTATAATACGGTTCTAGCTATGGGACAAGGATGAAAGGAAAGAAAAAAAAACCCCAAGGATGCTTATTGTATAGCATTCCTGTGAGAAAGAAAGTGAAGTGGGATACTAAGAGGAGGAGTAAAAGTAGTGAGGTTGGTTAAAGCATCTCCTGTAAAGCCAAGGAAAGCTTACAATCCAATGTGTCCATGGCTGCAACTAGACTAGACTGGAAATTCACTCCACATTCTTTATGCTTTATAGTCAGAAACCATCACCCTGCTTACTTGGAGAGGGAGCTGCCACCCAACAGTGCAGTTATTAACCCATCTTAAGACACACCATGATTTTGTCCTCTCAGTCAGCCACCTGCATTCAGACCAGAGCAGACTCTTGGATCAGCCCTACAGATTGCTGCCAGTCTGCAGGCTGTGGTTCAAAACCCACTAGATCTGTCACATATGCCTGGTAGAACTACAGGTATCATCTTGTGTGTTGTGCATCATGCTTCTAAATGCCCAAGCAATTCTGGGGTTTTGTCCTGATGCAAGGCAAAACAAAGGCAGGAGAGAGCCATGCTCTGTTGTCTGAAAAGATGTGTTTTTATCATTTTGTTTTTTCCTGTTCTAACATAACACTGTTCAGACTGTATGTACACAGCCTCCAGTATCTTAGTGATAAAACAACACATGATTGTTATCCAGTGCTAGGGTAAGAATCTACCCACAGATTAAACTCACTAGCCAGTTGCCTTTGCTCTTGGCACAGACTTACCAATAGAACTAAAGTACTCCAGGGCCTGCTTTGCAGGACCATGGTACAGCACCTTTCCCAAAGCTAGTAATGTCAGACTGTCAAACAGCTTGAATATGGAATAGCGGGGCTGATGGATGGAAAATATGATGGTTCGCCCTCTTCTTGAGAGCCTGAAATAGAAACAAAACATCTCTCAAATACACCACACTTTGCATTTCAGAAAGGTCACGTTAACCCAAGCAAAAAATTAGTATCCAAATCCAAGACAAATACGTGCCAACTTCTGAGGGTGTTGACCCAGAAAATCTGTAGTTCCCACTTCTCTGTCACTGCCACATGCTGCCTGCAAGACCTTCAAGTGAGCACCCATCATTCCGAGACATAAAGTATGATGCTGTCTGTAGCTCGCAAAGCTTGAGGCCACAGGCTGTGTATAAACACTCCAGGCTTCAACTTGACTAACTGGAATGGTCCTACTGCACTCAATGGCAGTACCAGGCTTTAAACAGCAGGCGGTGGAAGTCTAGCCAGCTGAGATTTCTCTTGGCTTTTTTGCTGAAGATTTACTCTCTAGAAAAGTCAAAGCTGCTTTTCCTTCAGGATCCTTTCCTTTCCATCAGATGCTCTTGCAACTGCTTTAGCACTGATGACCAACAAGTATCCTTGCTGATCAAAGACCTCTATCCACAAACAGCGGAGTGAAATGTCCCCCCAGGCAAAGCCAGACAACATGCTACAAACCCAGGAGGAGGGTTAGGAACTCGTTCTCGTTAAACAAGCCTTGTTTGGTGCTCTCTGTACCAGAAGACAGTTCATCTCCAAAACATAGGAGATGAAGGTAGACACTGAGGGTAAATCTGCAGATGAAGTCTGATCTGAGTTCAAGCCTGTCACCAGAGCGGAGGAAGAGACTTTGTAACAGACTCAGCTGGAAGGCCAAGAAATTATGATTACAAGGCCTGACCTCCCAGTCCACCCCTGTCTGTGGCCAAGGGAAGCTGTCCAAGCTACATCTGCTTTTTGGGCTCCAATCCAATGCTTGCCATGGAAAGATTCCCACCAACTTCTAAAGGCTTTGGACTAGATCGACATAAATAATGCACTACCACTCCTGAGTCTATTTGTCTAGATTTTTTTTTTTTTTTTAAAAAAGAGCACTGTAGCTACTCAGTCATAACAGCATTCCTTTTTTTTTTACTAATGAGCTGACAACAAAATTGCAGCAGAGCCCTGAAGAACTGAATCTTACTTCTTCAAGAGGATGAGGACTGCATTGGCTGTGCTGGCATCAAGGCCAGTTGTTGGCTCATCCAGAAAAAGGACTGGTGGCTCTGTGATGAGCTCCATCCCAATGTTGGTTCTCTTCCGTTCCCCTCCAGACACTCCCCGGATCAATTCGGTTCCTACCTACAAGCAGAAGAAATCAAGTATTTGCAACAAGACCTGGTCAGTGCATGCTCTGGAGTTTCAGGGCTCTCCACACCCAGCAGCCCTTTTCGTTTTCAGAGTCCCATTAGTGAACTCTAGGGTCAGCAGCAGATGATGTGTTAGGGACTGTGCAGCAGTAATCAGAGCCTGATTTTCAGGGGTACCAGGCACCTTATGACTTCAGGGAACAAGGATGACACTGACAAGGAAGAGCCAGAACAAGGCCACAGCAGCCAGAGGGTGGCATTGTGTTCAGGGATGTCTTTTGTTGGTAGCTTGCCTGCTGCTTAAGTCAGGTAAAGTAAAAGTAAAGCAAGAGTAAAAATGCTGCTGGGAGGAACAAGCTCTGCACGAAACTTCTCCATCACCGCCCAGGTTTCCCATCCTTTACAGCTTTCAGCACTGTAAAAACAATCGCCCTGTCTTGTCCCACAAAGCCAGGAAGTGACTCAGCAGCTTTCCAAAGTGCAATGACTAGGCGACTTTTTCCCCTCTGATCTTATACAACACGCTGAATATGGTCCAAAGTCTTCTCCTTTTAGTAGCAAATACACATAACCTCTTTACAAGCTACCTTCTGAGCTGGAGACTGATTTCCTGTGTGCAGTATGGTTTAGTCAGGTTCCTGCTTAGCTTAGTGTAGCTGCGCTACGTACACAATACTGCCCAGAGTATCCAGAGGTAGTATGACTTCTGAGAAAGGTATTCTTGCTGCTCACCTTAGCATCAGCCACTTTGCTTAATCCCAGCTCGCTGATTATCTGGGTGACTCGCTCTTCTTTCTCTTTAACACTGATGGAGCTGGGAAGTCTCAGGGCAGCAGAGAAGTGCAGGTTCTCCCTCACCGTCATTGTGCCCATGACAACATCATCCTGAAAGCAGCACAAACGGACAGTTGGAAAGCCTCCTTCTCAGCTACTTGACTGGGCACCAGAGTCCTTGTAGTGGCAGTTACTGGATAAGCTGTTTGTTGACCACAGTGGAAACTGGACTGAGGGACAACCCCTGCTTCAAATCTTACACGACACGAAGGTCACTCAGTAGCAGTCAAGGGGAGAACGCAGCTCTTGCAGGCTCCCAGCTTACACCAAGCACCACCTCAGCCTGCTTTCAGGCTCAGGAGTTCGAGTGCAGACAGTACCATTTTGTACTGCACGTGCATTTTCCTTACTAGCTAAAGGGAGGCAGAGCAGGTAGCTGGTTTTGTAAGAAGTTAAACTTCTGCCAGTCCAGCTGAAGCTAAACGGACATTGCTAGTGCTCAGTGTTCAAGGCAGAGACACTCAGGAAGTCACCCAAGTCAGCTCTGTTCCCAGTTACAAGCCGTATCTTGCTGTGGCCCAGAGCACCGGCCAAGTTCAGCTGCCAACCAGGAGCTCTCCCCAGCTCCTCACTGGCAGCAGCTCCTCAGAGAAGCAAGAGTATTGCACCAAGATGCTCTTGATTTTTTCCATGTCTCAACTATCTATGACTCTTGGGCACAAGACCTTATTCTAAGGGCTACCCCTTTAGAAAAGCTTCAACAGTCATGTGCATTCTGAGGAAGAATCAAATCTATCCAGTTGACAAACATTTGGGCAGCCTACACCAACCTGTAACAACCATGAGCCAAACAGGGTTGATGTCAGATCCATGCAGAGCTCCATGCCTCTCCATCACCCCTGCTTTGCCATTCGAGCCAATTCTGCATCCCACCATACGATGGGAGCAGGTCTGCAACACTGGGCAGCTGCTGAGAAACATGCCTGTTGATCAGGCACCTTTAAAATCTAGTGCCCTTTTGGAAGGCAGAGCCCCTAAGCTGCAGGGCAGGAGATTCTTGCCTGCTTTGGGACTCCTACATCAGATGTAGTTGATCAGCAGCACAAAGGATGTGCCAGCTAACCGTGCTTGGCACCGGAGTTAACGGAGGAAGACTGAACGTGCTGCTGTGCTAGAAGTATGTGACAGATTACTCAGGATGTAGTGTTTTGATAAACCGGCTTTGCTGCCAAAGCTGGTTTAGGAATTTCCTACCATTACTTCCCTCCCCACACACCCTCAGCCTCTCACCCTAGCTCCCCATTCCCCATCCTCAGATCCACCAATACACCTGTTGGGTCACCACACTGGGAACTAAACTGTGAATTTAAGCTACCTTAATACCAAACATAAACTGTGGCATGACGCTCTCATTTGAAGGCATGAGTAGAGAGACCACCAGCAGTTTCATAGAGATAATGCATGACTTAGCATGTCTATATGCTCATCTGCATAAAAGTGGCCCCATAAGTATTTATTTATTTATGTATTCAGGCTTTAAATATTGTTTGCAGTCTTTGGGCCATCTTTACTGATCTAGGGAGTACTGCACAGGGGTGGAAGGGGAGAGAGACTATTTCATGTCTCACCTAGTTGCCTATCATTTTAAGGTTAAGTTTGGTTGCTTTGGACATTTGAGAGACAAATGTCTCAAACTGGGACCACTTGCAAGAAACTTCCCAGGCATTTATGAAACTGAGGATTTGGGGATCTTTGACCTGAAGAATCATGGCTCTGCACAGGTCTTGTCACGTGCACCCTCCTTGCACGCCCCCGGCTGGCAGTTTTCAGAAAAGCTGCCTATTTCACATCTGCCTGCAGTCAGAAGCCTGGATGGTTTCCAGATCTGGCTGCTCACATGGCTGCCAAGAATCCCCTTCTTGGCTCCCCTAGGGCTTCGAGGGTCTATTATTGGTCCATGCCTCCACCCACTTCCACTGATTCAGCCGGCTTTTCCTCTCTCCGAGTGGAATGAAGCTCTGTCCCAAAAAGCCAGAATCAGAGGAAGAACAGCAGGGATCTATTTACTTCCTAGAATTATTGTCCGATAGCTTGAAGCTACTTCTGCCAGCTAGAACTGCTTCTGAGTTTTACAAGAGATTTTGGGTGTTGTGGGGGNGGCAGAGCCCCTAAGCTGCAGGGCAGGAGATTCTTGCCTGCTTTGGGACTCCTTCTACATCAGATGTAGTTGATCAGCAGCACAAAGGATGTGCCAGCTAACCGTGCTTGGCACCGGAGTTAACGGAGGAAGACTGAACGTGCTGCTGTGCTAGAAGTATGTGACAGATTACTCAGGATGTAGTGTTTTGATAAACCGGCTTTGCTGCCAAAGCTGGTTTAGGAATTTCCTACCATTACTTCCCTCCCCACACACCCTCAGCCTCTCACCCTAGCTCCCCATTCCCCATCCTCAGATCCACCAATACACCTGTTGGGTCACCACACTGGGAACTAAACTGTGAATTTAAGCTACCTTAATACCAAACATAAACTGTGGCATGACGCTCTCATTTGAAGGCATGAGTAGAGAGACCACCAGCAGTTTCATAGAGATAATGCATGACTTAGCATGTCTATATGCTCATCTGCATAAAAGTGGCCCCATAAGTATTTATTTATTTATGTATTCAGGCTTTAAATATTGTTTGCAGTCTTTGGGCCATCTTTACTGATCTAGGGAGTACTGCACAGGGGTGGAAGGGGAGAGAGACTATTTCATGTCTCACCTAGTTGCCTATCATTTTAAGGTTAAGTTTGGTTGCTTTGGACATTTGAGAGACAAATGTCTCAAACTGGGACCACTTGCAAGAAACTTCCCAGGCATTTATGAAACTGAGGATTTGGGGATCTTTGACCTGAAGAATCATGGCTCTGCACAGGTCTTGTCACGTGCACCCTCCTTGCACGCCCCCGGCTGGCAGTTTTCAGAAAAGCTGCCTATTTCACATCTGCCTGCAGTCAGAAGCCTGGATCTGGCTGCTCACATGGCTGCCAAGAATCCCCTTCTTGGCTCCCCTAGGGCTTCGAGGGTCTATTATTGGTCCATGCCTCCACCCACTTCCACTGATTCAGCCGGCTTTTCCTCTCTCCGAGTGGAATGAAGCTCTGTCCCAAAAAGCCAGAATCAGAGGAAGAACAGCAGGGATCTATTTACTTCCTAGAATTATTGTCTGATAGCTTGAAGCTACTTCTGCCAGCTAGAACTGCTTCTGAGTTTTACAAGAGATTTTGGGTGTTGTGGGGTTTTTTTTTCTCACCTTTTTTTTTTTAAACCCTTGTTGGAACTTCAGGACAGAGCCCAAAGAAGAAGTCACAGTAGCCCAGTGGCTTGGGCATCCACGTGGCTTTCAGAAGACAAATACCTCCACGCCTGACTTGACTGAAGTAACGGTTCGATCCTCTGTCTTCCATATCCCAGAAAAACACTAAATACTGCAACATCTGAGNCTCAGGATGTAGTGTTTTGATAAACCGGCTTTGCTGCCAAAGCTGGTTTAGGAATTTCCTACCATTACTTCCCTCCCCACACACCCTCAGCCTCTCACCCTAGCTCCCCATTCCCCATCCTCAGATCCACCAATACACCTGTTGGGTCACCACACTGGGAACTAAACTGTGAATTTAAGCTACCTTAATACCAAACATAAACTGTGGCATGACGCTCTCATTTGAAGGCATGAGTAGAGAGACCACCAGCAGTTTCATAGAGATAATGCATGACTTAGCATGTCTATATGCTCATCTGCATAAAAGTGGCCCCATAAGTATTTATTTATTTATGTATTCAGGCTTTAAATATTGTTTGCAGTCTTTGGGCCATCTTTACTGATCTAGGGAGTACTGCACAGGGGTGGAAGGGGAGAGAGACTATTTCATGTCTCACCTAGTTGCCTATCATTTTAAGGTTAAGTTTGGTTGCTTTGGACATTTGAGAGACAAATGTCTCAAACTGGGACCACTTGCAAGAAACTTCCCAGGCATTTATGAAACTGAGGATTTGGGGATCTTTGACCTGAAGAATCATGGCTCTGCACAGGTCTTGTCACGTGCACCCTCCTTGCACGCCCCCGGCTGGCAGTTTTCAGAAAAGCTGCCTATTTCACATCTGCCTGCAGTCAGAAGCCTGGATGGTTTCCAGATCTGGCTGCTCACATGGCTGCCAAGAATCCCCTTCTTGGCTCCCCTAGGGCTTCGAGGGTCTATTATTGGTCCATGCCTCCACCCACTTCCACTGATTCAGCCGGCTTTTCCTCTCTCCGAGTGGAATGAAGCTCTGTCCCAAAAAGCCAGAATCAGAGGAAGAACAGCAGGGATCTATTTACTTCCTAGAATTATTGTCTGATAGCTTGAAGCTACTTCTGCCAGCTAGAACTGCTTCTGAGTTTTACAAGAGATTTTGGGTGTTGTGGGGTTTTTTTTTCTCACCTTTTTTTTTTTAAACCCTTGTTGGAACTTCAGGACAGAGCCCAAAGAAGAAGTCACAGTAGCCCAGTGGCTTGGGCATCCACGTGGCTTTCAGAAGACAAATACCTCCACGCCTGACTTGACTGAAGTAACGGTTCGATCCTCTGTCTTCCATATCCCAGAAAAACACTAAATACTGCAACATCTGAGTTATCACATTAGACTCTGTAAAGATCATTGAATATTACCTAACCTAATGGTTCACGCTTTGCTCATGTTAACATGGTCTTCCCTCACAAGGGCTCCCAAGCCTCCACTGAAGGCATTTACTCACCTGCACAACATAGCCCGAGATGCACTTGAAATTTGGAGGTTGTGGGATGCCATCTATAAGCACTTCTCCAGACAGGCCTGCTGGGTCCTTTCTGGCAGCCAGCACATCTAGGAGACTTCAGACAAACACCAGGCATTAGGTTTTGCCCCAACAACTGCTTTTACATTGGACGGGGTGAGTACCACCAGTCAGGACTGCAGTTACAGCCTGCTCACTGCATGCTGCAAACCAAAGGGCACAGAAAGGGTCTTCCTGTACTCTGGGGGCTTTAGCTCTTTGTACAGAACGCCTGGTATAGATACAGGCTTTTCCAGTGCAAGGTGTGCCACGACAGTAATGTAGCATACAGACCCTATAGACATAAACTCAGTCTCCGTATTAACAGCTAACCTCAAATGCACACAGACAAAAGCACCCTGCCGAGTAGCTGCAGTCTGCTCTCCAGCCAGGGGAGCGCAGAAGTAACTACTTTCATCTCAAGGAAATTAATCCAAATGGGTATAAATAAGACTAGAGTTAAGATTAATTCTATAAAGTAATTTTGTTTTAACCTATCACTGGATTCTCCTTACTGCCAATGCAGAGGCCAGCCTGTCTGCTAGGTACGTAAACACTGCTCTGATGAAGTGCTGCTCTTGAAAACATCCTGAGTAGCCAGCAGACTCCTCAGAGAGGAAAATCAAGGGTCACCACAAAGTGTGAACCCTGGCCATATCTGCCAGTCTCAAAGGCAGAGAGCGACAAAGAACTCTCTTACCATAGTTACACAAGAGAGAAAACAGCATCAGCACTCACTGGAGATAGTCTGCACGGTATTTCTCTGTGCTTTCATCCAAAGAACTCAAGCACATGTGCACCCCCACCGCTAGGCCACAGCCAGTGAGGATCCAGAGCATCCTACAGACTGACAATACACAATATTCCTGTCAGTTATCAGAGAAGGGTTTGGCCTAGCATCTTCAAGGAAGTCTTGCTGCGGTGACTTCAGAGGATGACATCCCTCCTGACAACAAAGGAGCTTGCCCCCCCCCCCACACACACACACACCATGACAGGTCTAGGACAGAGCCTACACCTGAGCTCCAGTCACCTCAGTTCAGCCTGGTGTCTTAACTCAGGCCACCACTAGAGGTGACTGCAGTAATATGGACAACCAGCTGGAGCAGGTGAAGGGTGCGACACCACTGCAGGGCAAGAACTCCAGCAAAGCTGACAGCAGCGGGACACAAGGTCAGACTGCATCACTAGACTTCTCACACGCAGGAAAAGATCTGAGCCTGCAGATCCCTCACACCTTCCCCAACCCTCGGAGCCCCAAACCCTCTTTCCACAGCTGACTGTCCATTTGAAGGAACAGAAGAAAGTACTCACGAAGATTTACCGCTCCCGGTTGGCCCCAGGATAGCATTCAAGCCTGGCTTCATAATGCCACTGGAAGAAGGAAAGAGTTATTTCCAAATGGAGGACTATTCACATGCAGCTCATAGTAGAGGTAAGGTGCAAACAAAATGCTGTTGGAAAGGAAAACTTAGAGATTATGAAAAGCTTCTCCTTAAATCTGAAATCAATACACGTTCTTCCTTTCTTGTCCCAGACTGCCAGTCAGAACAGAACCAGAGCTGGACATAAAAAGCTATCTACAAAAGACAGAAATCGTCTTCCCTGCTGAGCTGAGTGAAACAACTGCTCTTTGCTGCTCATTTCTTCCCACCACAGCTTGAACCATAGTTAAGGGAACCCTCAGATCTTCTGGCAGAAGAATTCACACAAGTTTGGTCCTAATTTGCTCAGATCAATAACTGAAAGTGCTCCAGCTACATCCTGGCTATTTTGCCTAAAAGCAAATTAGAACTCACATGAACTGCAGACCAGCAGGAGGGTCGTTATTTCTTTACCAGCACTGCTGGATCTGCAAGGTGACATTGAGGTCACTGATTCGCAGCAGTACATTAATTCCTACCCTCCAATATTTTATTTAAGCAAGAACTTACTAAACATTATGAAGGATCTTCTTTTCCACAGTTTTCCGTTTACATAGGAATCCACTGGACTGCTTAACGGAGTACTGGATGTTATGGAAACTCACAACAGAGCCCCGAGGGGATCGGAGCGACTCTCGTGTTGGAAGAGAACGTTGGAAATTGCCCACTCCTTCCTCTTCTCCAACAGAAACAATGCTGTGATCAAATGTGTCTGCCATCATGTCCTTGTTACACAGGTCAAGCTCCACTGCGTGGAGTTTTTTGAGGTCACTGTTGTTTTGAGAAGTTCCCATCTGTTGAGATAAAGAACACAAAAACGTGCAGGGTAGGAGATATGCGAGCAAAGATTTCTGCAGAAAGTGTCTTGGGAAAGCAAGTTTACGCACACCACACCGATCCTTACACATATGTGCCAAGTTTCCAAAAGGATCGACATCCGCACTGGAAAACATCCAGTAGTCCCCAAAGGCACGGAAACCCACAGACTTAGAACAATATACACAGCCTTCAAGAACGAGACATTTATGTTCTTGAAGTGACATTAGCTCAAAGAACATATAACGAGGTAAAAACCAGGCTCATCTCTGATGGTCACCATCTTGCTCAACACTGTGGGGACTACAAACGCAAGCTGCTACCACTTAAGCTAAAGACACTCAAGCTTCCCTCCTTCAGGTGTAACATGCTTATCTTGCCTCACACCCCCACAAAGCCAGCAGAGAAAACCTATTGGTGAACCTGTGCGAAGAACCACAGGAAGAAATACAGTTGTGCTTATGAAAATGAAGGCCAGTCACACACACCTTGTTTGCTGGCACAAGCTGGTTTCAGATAGCAGTGTGATTAAAATAGCAATTACACATGCTGCTTATCATGTTGCAGTCACGCCACTATCAAGATACTTCACAACTACAAATAGGAAGAGAAATTTGGATTTGTCTGTAGGCATCATTTACCCTGAATAACAGTAGAAGTTCCCCCTCCCACAGGGAAGGATCTGGGAGTTCCCATGGTAAGGAAAAACATGGTACAAATTGGCACATTAAGGAAAATTAAATATGGTATCTATTTGTAATCACAAAGTTATACAGCGTTCCGGTTCAAGCAGATAAGCTGCCTCTGTAGCTCAGGATGGGAGCATCTGAAAGGGAGGACACGTGAACAGCAAAGGGAAGGAACTGTTCTCCCCGTCCATGCACCAGAGCCTACACAGTAGGAAATACATCAATATGGGTATAACCATTATTACTGATTCACTTAATAGTCACAGCAGCAAAGCTCTTTTGTCAAGGGGCTGCTTCCCTTTCTGTTGCTGTAACTGATGGAGACCAAGTTGTGATCCCTTCACTAATTTAAAAAATAGAAAAATTTTAAAGTTCTTGCCTTGACAGTGCACGTGAAGAACTTGGAAACCCTGCAGTTCCCAAGTTCCGCAGCCTGTGCAAGGCCTGGGCATAACTTGCACCCTGCCTTTTAGCCAGATGCCCTCGCGGCTGTAAACCTTCCTGTCCCCTTTCCAGGGGACTACGGCAAGGAAGAGAGGAATTACTACATGCCCTTTCCAGAAATTGAACGTGACATGTTAGACTAACACAAGTTAGTCTAATCATTTACTTCCCTTCCAGCTGCTGGCAAGAAGGTGTTTGTCGCAAAGCTAAAAATTTACCGTGATGTTGCGGAAAGCCGCAGTGGTCACCAGGATAACTAAGAAAGCAAGGAGAGAGAACTGTCCACACACACATCCACTGCTGCTTACTTCAGTGTTGTAGGAAGGTAGATGTACCCCATCAATCACCTTTTTCCCCACCATCTGCCACCTCTTTCCTCCCAGGACTGAGGAGGTGATAACCAGTAGCACCAACAATACCCACCCACTACAGAAGTAGTGGATTTCTCAGGAAAAGAGATGGTCATCCTTTATGAAACTGGAACTACAAGAGCCAGCTTTAAAGAAACAGGAATTGCCCTTTCCTCTCTGCCTCTTCCTATCACTTAAAGCTCAAGAAGTCGCAGTAGTTTTTTCCTGTATAAGTGAAATGAAAGCGGTGGGGAGAAGGAAGGATTGTTTAGCTTGGACACATGCTGAACTCTAAGGCTGAGCACCCCCCGGAAAGCCTTGCTTATGGAAAACAAGAAAGGATACGCTGGTTACATCAGCAAGAGAAGGCTTATATGCTTGAAGGGTTGCACAACAGATGTGAAAAAAAAGTCAGGATGACAGTGACACCAGGGGCAAAGACCTGGTTAGACTTTCGAACATTTGACTGTCTTGCATACTTCACATCTGTTCTGGATAGGTCCTGTGGTTTATTACACCATCTATCCTTTTATACGGGTTTTTTGCAAAGTTACTGATTAGCACTGGCAAGCTAAACCACCACTGCGGGTATGTGCGAGGCTGACAGGAGGACGAGAAAAGCTTAGCAGAGGCTACAAGGAGGACCAGGCAGCAGCAGCAGCAGCAGCAGCAGCAGCAGCAGCAGCAGCAGCAGCAGCAGCTGCAGCAGCTGCAGCAGCTGCAGCTGCAGCAGCACCTCACAAGCAGTCCGTCCCCCTCGCCCCGAGTTCCTCGCCCCACGGGACGGAGCCGCTACTGAGCCGGAGCCGCGAACCGACCCGGCCGAGCTCCGCCGTCCTCCCCAGAGCCCAAACCCCAGGCCCCAGGCCCCAGGCCCCAGGCCCCCACCCCGCGAGCGCTGCCCGCCAGAGGGCTCCGGAGGGCTCCGCCGCGCCGCCCCGCGCCCACACGCCCTACACGCCGTTACCTCCTGCCGGCCGCGGCGCTCCGGGCGGCGGCGCTGCCTTGGCGGCGTTTTATAACCGGGTCCGCGCGGCGGGTTACATAAACCGGCGGCGGGGAGTGCCCGGCGCTGTCACGCAAACCCCGCCGGGACGCGGGGAAAGGTAGCGGCGTGGGTGATGGAGCCCCGCGCCGCAGGCAGCGCGGACCGGCCCGCGGCTGCGCGACCACCGGGGCGGTGCCGCTGCTGAGCCGGGCCGCCCCCAGGTGCGTGGGCCGCGCTGGCGGAGCCGGGTCCGGCGTGGGGGCTGCCGAGGAGTGCCGAGGGCTGCCGAGGAGTGCCGAGGGCTGCCCGCGCTGCTGCCACCCTCCCGGGGCGCGGGGAGGAGGAGCAGGCGGGAAAGCGGCTGCGTTCGCTCTCACTGGAAGCCACCGGAGCGGGGAACGGGCATCGCACGCGAGGTGCCCAGGAAATTGTCCGCGGCCCCTGCGTCTCCCTGGCACGGCGGGGTGCAGCTGGGGGCGGGGAGGCAGCACCCACCCACTCTCCCTCCCTCCCTCCCACCTTCTGGAAGAGCCATCACACCCAGGGGACGGTTCTGGAGCCAGGGGCAGTCCTGGCAGCCACTCCAAGGGTGACACTGCCACGCTGATGTCACACCTTCAGAGGCAGCATGCTCCGCAGCTGTGTCCCCGCTGGGCCCACGCGGGTCACGGCAGCCCGCTGGGGTTCCCCGATGTCCCTCGGGCTGCCCCTCCGCTCTGCCGTGTGCTCCCAGCTAGGAGAACGTGTGAAAGCAGGAAGATCAGATTTCCTTCGGTTTGTTGTCAAGGTTTCTCCTCAGCCTCCTGTTCCCAAGCACTATTGTCTTTATAAATAAGCTTGCTTTCCCAAGATCCTTGGTGTTGTGAATGCAGGAAAGGCCCACTTTTATGGTTTATAAATATGGTTTATGTAAGTGCTGTCAGGTCACCATATTAATTGCCTCCAGTTTGACTATCCTCTCCAGTTATGTACAGCATTGCTTTTTTCTAACAACGCCTCTTGCTAGATCTATTTAAGGCTCAGCTAAGCCAAAGTATACCTCTAGCTACCAAATCAATAGCACTAGTAAAAACTCAAAAGAGTCACCTATCCCCTTTCCGACACCTTCCTCCTTCCAGGCATGTCGATGCACTCGGTGCCGTTGATGCACTAGACAGAAGACACATCTCATGCAGCTGCATTGCTCTAGAGGGCTGACAGGAGCCCAGAGCAAGCGGGGTTATGAGGGTATTGAAATAGCCTTAGCGATCTGTCAGGAGAGCAAGTTTTGCCTAGGTGCATCCAAGGATTAGGCTTGCTGAATAAGGGTGTTATCTTCAGTCACTCTGTGGGTCAGAAGTGGACTTGAGTTCATGTTTTCTTTTGTGATTTAACTTCCCCTTTTGAGGAAAATGTGCCTACATTGAAGACTTTTGCCCTAGTGTTTCACCAAGCATGCACATCTCTTCAAGCTCCTATCAAACCTGAATACTCACTGCCCCTCAATGTGCTGCAGTGACAGCCCTCTCGTCTTGGGCCTGGGGCAGTGAGAAAATAAGTCCGTGTGCTTGGGAGCAGAGGCGAGCATTTTCCGAGTCATAAACTTGCTGATCCACATAGTGTCTGCACAGCGGTGCACCAGAAGCACTCGCTAAAGGAGCACAATTCAAGGTTCACGTTACCCTTGACAGTCTCAGTTGCTCAGCGGCCCCTCAGACAGAGGAGATGGGTGCCTTCATACTATCAATTTTGGGAAGCAGCACGGCTCCTCTCACACCCTGTGGAATGGAAAACCCCTTGCCTGCCCCCTGTGCCTAAGCCCATCCCCACAGCATAGAAGTAGACAGAGACCCAGGGTACGGGAGGAACCACATCTGTGAACCACAGCATCTGGCTGGAGGCTCTGGCTTTCCTCTAGCCCAGTCTTGAAGTAACGGTCTTCTGGGCTCCTTCAATGGCCTTCTGATCCACAGCCTGTTCCATCTCCTACCTCAGCTGGGAGTATTTTTCAACTGTATCATTTTACTGATCTGGTTAATCTATATACTGTTGCTGAGGTAGATTTCTGCCAGTACGGGGTAGAAAACCGTGGCCAGGGGTGTGGTTATTTTTAAGACTGATACTCTTGTAAAAAGCCTGAGGAGAGGCTGATGTTACACACAGTGCTTTGCTCTCACTGCACTGCTCTGTACGTGGGTGGCTGCCAGCACTGCTTCGTGCTGCAGCTCCATGGAGAGGCCCATTTTCCTTGTAAACTGTCAGCCTTTGCTTCTGATTAAAGGATGTGGTCTTTACGGCAAGACAAGAAAGGCATTACCCCAGCACAGAGCTCTAGCAAGCACCAAGCTACAAAGCCCTGTTGCTTTTCCTGAGTGACGTTAAACAAATAATGCTACAGGCCCTGTCTTGATACACCAGGATAGCAAAGCAAGAGCAACCTGGGTCACGTTTCAGATCTCACGCACATNAGCACAGAGATCTAGCAAGCACCAAGCTACAAAGCCCTGTTGCTTTTCCTGAGTGACGTTAAACAAATAATGCTACAGGCCCTGTCTTGATACACCAGGATAGCAAAGCAAGAGCAACCTGGGTCACGTTTCAGATCTCACGCACATTATAGCACAGGTTTGGGGTCTTTGCTCTTGCTCCTTGGCCCCTGCTGCCTTGAGCTTCTTATCTACCTGCCACTACAGGGCTGCAGAGCAGAGGAGACCATGATACTGTCCTGGGCATAGGGGAAGGGACCTAGCAGAAAGTCAGGCTTTGAGGAGCCCTGCTGAAAAGCATCATTCTCATTTGCGGCTGACTTGAGCATTGCTGCTTTCCTGCGGGTTCTGGTCACACTAGACATGTCCCGCATGTGCCCTAGCACACGGAGCGGGTAAGCAGTTACTGAGAACTAGGAGTTCCACTCTCTGCTGAAGGTCCTGGTCTCTTCTTCCCATCTTCCTCCAGCCTGAGCCACAGCATCACAAAACCATCTGTTTGAAGGGGGTGCTGTGGGTTCCCACCAATCCAGCTTTCCACATGGGCCAAGACTTGCCACCATCGATCAAATCAAATACGGCTTTGTCTAGCAGAATTGCCAGACACAAAATTTTCGGATCTGTTTCTCCACTGCTTTCTTTAGGATGCTGTTTTCATTGCCCTGAGGATCCAGGTTGTTTTTTAATCCTGCCTAATGCTGAATTTCATAAAACTCGTAAAATATTTCAGGGATTTGAGCCAGCAAAAGAGTACATGAGAAATATGTGCAGGAGGAACCGCATGCTGACGAGTACTACTGCCTTCTCTACCAAACGCAGCAAGAAGCAGATCCCAATGCTCTCTGTACAAAAGCAGCTCTGAGATCAATGCAGAAGAAAGCAATATCAGACATGGTGCGTGAGAGATTTTTTCTAGCTCTTCTTTTCCAAAAGCTTCAGTAAACCATTCTAAAAGACACATCCTGTACAAGTGTGTCCATGTGCTGAATCTGCTGCATCTACAAATTCACCACCCTAGGCACAAAAAACCGTATCATTGTGTCTTTTCCACCCTGATGGCTCATCATGTCAAAGCTAGCGCGGATTGGCCTCCCTTACTTGGTTAAAGTGCTGCTTGCCTTGGGGAAGTTGGCTTTTGCAAGACCTGCAGATTATGTAGAAGAAATCTGACTTTGTCACATTTTGTTAATCATTTAGTCCATTATCTGAATTCATAGTGGCACTAAATCCTTAAGTGGTTAAAGATAAGAACGGATCCAAGCAAATCTAAGAGTGAAGGAAATCAATATTTAACCAGTGCGCTACACTGAGATATTGTGGGCTTGACTCTGACACATCATGAATAGCTGAACTGAAGGATCAACAGAAGTATACACAGGTGTTATCTGGATAAAGCAAGTAGTCAGACAAGGATATCTCTGTACTCTAAAGTATCTAGTGCATCTAAACCACCACTGCATTTCTTCAGTAGTGGAAAAGCTAACATCATAACTGTGCTCAGATATTTACAGCTTCATCTTCCTGTTGTTAGTAATGCTACAGAGAACCTAGGACTACCATAAATGTACAATAAAAATAGAGAGAGACACTCTTTTCCCTCNAGTAGTTGAAAAGCTAACATCATAACTGTGCTCAGATATTTACAGCTTCATCTTCCTGTTGTTAGTAATGCTACAGAGAACCTAGGACTACCATAAATGTACAATAAAAATAGAGAGAGACACTCTTTTCCCTCACAGTCTAGATAGATGAAGAGAGGGAGACAACACAGGTAGAGGGAGCAGAATCGGCGAGCTCTGATGAGAAAGCTGGGAAGAGAGACCAAGAGCAGGGACAGATCTTAGCCACACTGTATAGCAGCTACTAGGGGGATAAGCTTTGGGAGCCTGCTACAAAGAAAGGAAGCTCCCATGTCCTCTCTAACCAAGCAGATCTGCAGAGATACCGGTCATGACTGCCCCATGTTATTACACCTTTAGGACAAAGCCCTTTCGAGAGCCTCAGTGCCACAGGAGGTTAACAGGATTAAAGTGTGTTTTATCTGTCCCAACTCAGCTTTCCAGAGGTCGGCTCCCTCCCTAGACATGAATGTTGACATACACAATGTGACGCAGATAGTTCACGTCCTTCTTCAGGAGCAAAGTCCAGGCTACCTCACCAGGCATTCCTAAAAACTGTTTAAATTTAAACCACGCCCGAGGCCTGAGCTGCTGCCATTAGTATTTATTGTGGCAGCCCTGAACAGATTCAGACTTTTTTGCAGTAGGTGCTGTGCACCCAGAGTCATAGAGTGTCCTTCCCCAGAGGGATACTGCACAACAGCAGAACGTGAGATAGCGTAACAGTAAACAGCTTGTATTCCGCAGAAAGAGAGAGAAGAAACTAGCTTTGTCTCGTCCATAACTTCCCCCTTCCTTTATGCCTTCTTAGATGCCTAACAGTGCGATATGAGCTTGACAGAGAACTACCGTGCCACATCCTTCCAACACAGGGCAGAGCATCACGCTAGGTGAAAGAAAAAGGCAAAGTGCAAAGGCTTAGAAATCTCAGCTGTCCCCTACTCTGATGCAGATTGCAGGAAAATCACATTCGCCAATAGGGAAACTGAGGCAGAAAGGCAGGGGAGTCACCAGGTAGCAAGTGTTATCAAAGAGAATCCAAAGCAGCAGGCTACACTAGATGTTTGGATGTTTGTCTTGAAGATGAAGGCAGTAACACAGATGAAGGGGAGAGCGAAGAGAAGGAAGCACTTGGTTGCGCAGCTCACTCAGTAACACCACAGGAAAAAGCACAACGCTCCTAAGCTACTTATGCCAGACCTCTTCGTACTCACCTTCCAGCTGGCCCGACTGGCTATGTTCCACTAGGTCCCAGATGCATCTCAATATCTAGCTATTTCTTTTATTAGAGCCGCTGCCTGGTGTTTGTCTTGGTCAGGGCATCTCATTGTTTTTTGACAGTGCTGCTCTGCTCCTCTCCAGACCTGTTTTTTCTCTCCTACTTTGGAACCTGCTATGTAAGCGGAGATGACTAATGCATGCAAAAGGTGCAGAAGGTTGTCCAGGGCTACCCGGGAACCACTGAAGGGCAGCTTGGTGTCCTATGGCAGGAGACGGTTGGCAGTACTTCGGGACAGGCGGGGGAGTAGAGAACCATCGCAGAAGAGCTAGGATAGGTCTGAATGGAGACTAAATGAGAGATTGGGTGTGGAACACCAGGAGCAGCAGGTGCTGATGGCACTGATCTTAGCTGCTCAGCAGGACATCAACACACCTAGGAGTAGCTCCTGCAGGCTCTCAGACTGGGAGAGAAAGGGCAATGAGTAAATCTTAGTGACTCACAGGGGAGGGACAGGATAAAAAACTGAACACTTGTGATCTCCTGAAGGGTATGAAAAAGCACCTGTGAGAACAAGCCATGGTCACCAGACTAAGAATGCAGGAGACACGAGAAATCTGTAACTGGCGTTCCTTGTTCTGTGTCACCACAAGGACCCCTGAGCACAGCACCTGGACACAGGCCTTGGTGCCCAAATACTGAATGGTCCATTTCGGACACATTTCTTGGTGCTCATGAGTATGCAGGTAAGAGAACAGAAGTGAGTGCAGTTGGTTCTGTTTCAAAACAGAATCGCCATTGAGCTTTGCTGCATTTCCGCCCCACCCCTGCTCCCGGTGCCTGCATTGCCCACCTCTGCACTGATGGCTGTCCAATTCAGACTTCTCCCCGCTCTACTTTCAGCAACTCCTCAGCAACACAGCCCTTACCAAGGCCACTCGTGTTTCACACCAGAGCTAAAGACCCCCTCGCAGCCCGGTCCTGTGGCCAGAGCATGGCCCACAGACCGCTCCCTTCCATTGAAGCACCAGAGCCCTGCAAGTCTGTTCACCAGGTTGGGCTATTCCCGTAGAAGGCTTTCCTTCTCCTCCCTAGTGCGAGAAACAGGCAAACATGCAACATAGTCTCTGAGGTTTTCCTTCCTGAGACGTCTCCCGGCCTTCTCTCACAAATCCTGCCAAACCTAACAAGGATAGCGAAATCAGAGCTGGAAAGGCCTTTAACAAAGCGTGTCCAGCATACAGAGCAGGTGATCAAGGTGGCTCTTTCAGTGCTGTGCTGTGCCCTTCCCCTCCACCTTTGATGCTCTTCTAAAGCCTAGACATGGGCTGGAGTCTCCTTCCACCACTGTTTGCCTCTTTTGAAGGCAAACTCCCAGTCACACATCTCAATGTGATCCAGTAAGCAGCTCAGGGACCAGATCCTGGTGCTGTGGGACTTCCACTGCCTTAGTCTCCGTATCTACGTGGTGGAGAGTGCAGGCTGGTGGCATGGCCTCTTCTGGACTTGTATGAGGCAGAAGGAGCTGTATTCCTGAAAGAATTCAGAAGGACTGCCATCTCTCTTTGCTATAACAGTTGTCTATTCTATAGGCAACTGAGGGAGAAAAGGCTGAGCAGTTAGCTGCTACAGCAGCAGCTGTAGGCTAATACTAGCACTTATTAAGGACTTTTCACAAGACTGCGAAAAGTGAGCAAAACCTTTACTAACCCTGTTTAAAGGTTGGAGAGAGAAGAACTGTAACCTGCCAGACATGACGAAGTTTGCAACACATACTTGAGTGGGAGGATTTAGTATCATAAAGCGTGTTTTGAAAAATCCTGGATTCTGCTTCTGTCTTTTTGCCACTGAGAAAGTAGTTTTTCTCTGTCTCCGTGTCTCTCAGTAAAACAAGTGCGAGGTTTGAAAACGGAGCGGAGAAGTGTCTGTAGGTGCGAAGGGTTGTGAGTGGTGCTGACTGACATCTACTGGTAAACTAAACCCGATTTATAAATTAACTCTAGAAGCTGGGCTGTATTTGGGGGTGTCATCTGGGGATTTACCTGTTGCTTTTAAACATGAAAAGTTGGGCTTGCTCGCTGTCGAGACAAATGCATCATACTCTTGGAGAGACACAGGGAAGAGGCACTGCCAGGAGCTTTCTGCGGTCGTGGCCACGGCTGGTTGGGGCTGCGCCTTGCGAGTCCTGAGCCTGCTTTCAGGCATCTCTGCTGTGCTCCTCTGTGCCTCACCTGTGCGTTGATGCCGTGGTTAGGGCACTGCTTTCTTCCCCCTTGGCTGGATCCGAAAGCGCCTTAAGACGGCTTCTCCTTCAGAGCACACGCAGCACCTACCACAGTGAGGCTCAGACCCTGGCCGCTGCAACCGCTGACACAAATAACCACGGTGGTGTTACCTCTTCAGAGCACCTCATACTGTTCCAAACCTCCTCCTGAAGATTTTTGACCACCTCAAGGCACAGCTGTCTTCTGCAAGACAGGAGCTCCCCAACCAGATGTGGCAGTTTGGAAGGCGACCTTGTGCAAGTTGGAACAAAACACAGCCATGCACCTGCTAGCGAGGAAAAAATACTTTACTTTCCCCATGAGACATGTATCAGCTAAATAATGCCAGCTCCTGATGGGTGGCCTGACAACACATCTGAAAAGAGAAGCTGTATGAACTTACCATTCAGTGTATTTAGGTTATTTCACAACCAGCTTGAGCACACGATGGACAATTACACACAAGCAATTGCTGGGGACAATTGCCTTGCCCTGTTCTAGGACACGTCACATGTACAACAGCATGTTGACAAGGAACAGACAAGACACAGTTGCATAGAGATGTACAAGTAAGAGAAGACACTAATGCAGGCACAGGCATAAACCAGTGACAGAATTTGTTTTACACTTCGGCACCACCAAGATCACAGCACGGGGCGAAGGGAGTGTTCTTTCTGCCAGAAAGGGGGAAAGGAACTTGCTGACCAGGCTGTTGATGACACCCAGGAGACCGCTGCAGCCTGTGGTTCTTGTCTGATCCCAGCCAGAGCTGATTCAGGGCTCCTTAACAGGGCGTGCTGACTGCTGCCCCTCGCCCCACAGCAGGGAAGGCTGCCAGGCTGTTCTTGTCATCGGGAAAGGGGGAAGCCTCGGCAAGCTGGGCTTGCTGCGCCTGTGGTTGCCACGAACAGGCAGAGTGAGGAACAAACATCTCTCCCAGCTGCAACGGCTCCATGAGGACTCCACGCTCTCCCTTTGCAGGGGAAAGGTGGCTTTCTGGGATTCAGGCATGAGCAAACCCTGCAGCGCAAACACAACCATTTTGCTCCTCCTGCTGCCCTAAGGAGATCCCACATCGCCTGTGACCGGAGTGCCTGAGGCTCATGGTCGCTGTCCCACGGATCTGAGCCCAGCTGCTACAGCGTTGTGCTCTTGCCTCACCTGCCTTCCCTGACACTTACGGGTGTCCCTGTGCAGAAGGGATCAGGGTGGTGAAGGTTACCTCCTGGTGTGCAGTGACAGCAGGGTTCTTGTGCTGCGCTGTAGTGGCTGCAGCATCTCTGCCTCAGTGGGCGAGTTATCTGTGAGGCCGGTCCTGCAGATGTTTGGCACAGCTCAGGAGGGGAACAGAAACACTGGGAGATGCAAAGAGGGAGCTCTTGTGCCACCTTTTCTGTTGAGCAGAACAACAAGCAACACTCTCCCTGTGAGAAATCTGAGGCTTTATAAAGCAAGGCCTTAGAGATAATTACTTTTACCTTCATTTTCTTGGCAGGACACAAGTTAAGGATCCTGTTGTCCTCACAGTAGTCGTTGCTATGTTAAGGAGCTAAGCCTCAGCCAGCAACGTATCTTCCACTGACTCTACCAGCACAGGATCAACCCTCTGAAGCAGACAGTTGCTGCTTGGATCTCTCCCATGGTGCCAGACTTAGTTCTTCACAAATCAGTATCCTAAGTATTTGGTATCTATGCAGTAACGCAGACTTAGGACATCACTCAATATTCTGAGTCTCTGGAAACGGCAGGCACTCCTTCAGAGACTTCAAAAGGGAAGCCTATATTTTTGATTTTGCAATTAGGCCTCAACAACCATAGTCTGCTATAGAGCCAGGATCTAAAACAAGGTCTCGCAAATGAATTTAAGGACGAACCTTCGTCTGTGCCTTTCAACCCACAGAGCACCTGATTCATTAACCACAAGGTGCTGTGTGTGCTCTTCAAGTCCATTAGAGAGCACATAGCTCCTCTGTTCAATTACAACTATTACAACTTAGCATATGGATCTTCTGTTTAATCAAAATTTGCCAAAAAAAAAAAAAAAAGCACGCACTTATTTCAGGAAGTTCTCCTGACATGGGCCTTTTCTTCTGAATAAGACAATAGATTCAGTGCCGATAGTAGGAGGAAAGAAGTAATGTTGTTCTGAGTTCAGCTGGAAAAGCTGAAGGTAAAAAGCTCTTGCTCAATTCTGGATTCAGTGGAACTGAGTCACAAATCATGGCAATGTCTCACAGATAAGTCTTATCCTCAACAGCAGGAGCAACTGAGACCCTGCAGTTCCTGCATCCACAGCTCTTGGCTGAAATCTAAGCTCCCTCTGGGGAGCTCCGCTTCAGTTTATCAATGATATCTTGTAGCTGTGACAGCCTTGGGCCATCTGGGGACTGATCCTGAGGTCCTTCAGACATTCCCAGGAAGGCTTTCCCCCAGAACACAGTGACACATCCATCTTGAAAAGGTGGCAATGCAGAATTCCACTGCACAGCATCCCCACCAAACCTATCACTGCACTGCACACTAAACAGGGTAGCATTAATATGAGTTGTTAGCAGTGGCCTGGGACAACTCGCATTTCCATTGGCTTTAAGCCTACAGAGCCTATTTGAGGTTAACTATTGTAGAATACCAGCGATTAAGATATTTGAAATACATTTACAGTGGTCCTGTAATAGCTGCAATAGTCTGCACCAACTACAAGAGAAGTCTCAGCAAAGTGAAAAGTGCCTGGAAATGAACTATTTTGCATGTGATTGAAACTAACATTCATCTCATTTTCACAATATTCCTAAACTGAAATGGTGTCAGCACCCACAACTGCAAATTAAATTGTTTCCTTGACAAAAATGAGAAGCGTCACAACTTTGTGTATATGGTGCTGGTTTTGTGAAGTACCTTGAAATGCAATTTAAGGACCGTGAAAATAGGCAAAGAGATTTCTTAGTGTCAACAGCTATGTTAGAAACCATATAACCAGAGGTCTGCTCCCTGACACTCAGGCCTCGGACTCTACCAGTAACAACTGCTTCTCTGTTTATGGTATTTCAGATCTCCTCCCAGGTCTCATTTTAGTTATCCGGAGTAAGGTATTAGTATCCTCTTTTCTTGACATCTGAATTTAAGGTGCAGAAAGGGTTACCAAAGCATTCTGGAAAAAAAACTACAACAGAACAAAACTGCTGGTAACCAGGCAGACATAAATAACTAAATTTCTTCTTTCCATCTTACACTAATTATTATATTCTCCTTTGTTTACATGATTACCACATCTTTGTCCTGAAGACAATTGTGTGTGTTGGGAACAAGTTGCAATGTGCCACTCTGGACATAAGTGCTCACAGAGTTCTGAGGTCTCTACTTTTTGGGAAAGGATAGATAAAAGACTGCATTGGCCAGTCAGAGGCAGACACTAACATAACACCTGGTTCCAAATTTCTACCTACTCCAGAGATACAGGGGCCAGAAGTTCTAGCTCTGTGACATTACGCATCATTACACTGGAAAAGAACATCCTTCATTTTTCACATCACCAGTTCCTGGCAACAGTGGTATCTGCATCCAGCTGTCCTGATTTTTCTAACAGTGGGGAAACAACAGGCAGTGACTTAGTACTGTGGGAGGCAGACTGGGAGCACTGGGCTGTTCGCTAGAAGTGCCCACCAGACTGTGGCTGGATGTTCTTGGGCACCTGAGATCCTGGCACACTTGACCTGGGCAAGATGGAGTAGACTCCATTTTGGGAAGAGTTGCCTATCAGGTTGTTTCCCTGTACATGTTCCATTCCCCAGCTTTCTGCTTCTTCTTTTCCCAGCTGGTCTAGGCTCTGAGGCAGCAGCTCTTCCTGACCGGGTTCTTCCTCCTGTGAACAAGAAGAGAGAGTGACCTGCATTGTTAGCAAGCTACCAAGAAGCCTAGCAACACTTCAGGAGAGAGACAAGGTGTGCGTGATAAGTAAATATCTTCCCACATTCTTCCAGAAATCAGTATAACCTGCCTGTCTATTGAAGATCCAATATGCAGTTTGCTGCAATACGCTGCTGAACGTACATTCAAGCATTAGACAGTCATCCCTTTTTGCCCTCTACAAGGACATTCACAGAAATCCCAGAGCAAAGCAAATCTGCAAGCAAACAGTTGAATAATCTTTCAGGCATGTTCACATGAAAAGTAGGACCCTCCAAACTACTCTTTCAGATGGGAAGGGATCACAAAACTACTCTGCAAAAGAGAGGCTTCTTTCTGACTCAGCTAGGTCAGCGTGTGCTGTTGGACTATTCTCATTATGAAAGACATGAAGTAATGACATGGCTCATGCATGCCTTTCTGCCTTTGACTTTAAAGCTGATGACCCAAAATATGCTTGTTGGCTGAACACAGGCAGTCTTTGACAAAAGTCGCACGTCTGCAATGGGACGCTATGGACACACTGCAAACAATCTTCCACCTCCTGTGTGATAAATAATCCATGGGCAAGATGTTAAGATCACAGGCCACAACACTACCATGAACTGCTCTTGCTGGGAAGGACAGTATGATCTTTTTTTGATGTCTGAGGATGAGTAGGTGCAAAGAAACTGAAGACAAATGAATTGCATCCACTGCCACAGGAATGAGCTTGGCCTCAAAGGAGCTGGAAGGTGTGTTTAAGGGTACCACAGTCAACTGGGGGGACATGAAAGCAAGAAGCTTTTTGTCACTGTGCTTGAACAGAAGAAGCATGATCAGACAGAATGCTGACCCTTCTCAGCCCTTTTTTGTTTATGTCAGTGGGAACTTGGAAAGCAAAGATGATACCAGGTCCATTCACATAGCAAGGCTGATCACCTACTCTGAAGCTGGTTCAAATGCATGGTGGAGGGCTACCAACCTTGCTAACATTATCCAGTGGCTTGCCAAACAAGTCCTTCCTCTTCAGCTTGTTTCTTTCCAGAACGTCTAGCTTGTTCACCACTGAATCAATCTTGGAGCCAATGCTGTTTATGGACTGTTCCACCTGTAGCACACGTTGCAGAAGGCTGAGGAAGACACAGAGAGCATTTGCAAGGTTTTCCTTGTGATGAGCAGCAGGATTTACAGTAGAAATCTTAGGGATGATGGGCTAGACCTCAAACAGGAGTGAATGCTCCACATCAGAGCACCTACTGAAGACATAACCCCCTGCTGCACTGTGGTTTCATCTGCAGTCAGTGATTCTGCTTAGGATGGATCCTAACCAGTTTGGATCACAATATAATCCCACTATTAAATATTGCACCTGCCTCTCCTTTAATATGGCCCTAAGTGGATTGCTCAGTGTTACTCAGCAGCAGAATCAGGAACTCCTGATTCTCCATGCTTCTGTGGAAGAAACAGCCAAGTGTTATTCTCAGACCTGGAGGACGAAAGTCAAATAGGCTATAAATCAAGGATATTTATTCCCACAGGACCTTCTGTAAAGGTATCAACTTCCCCTGGCCCAGTTAACTGGGCTACCTTCTGACCTGAAACATGACAGCATATTGCCTGTGGCCAGCCGACAGCTGCAGATGTTATTCAAGAGGCAGAAAGCAAAACTTCTTAACCCCATTTTTTACAGGAACAAGCAAACTACATTACAAGAACTGTCCCAGTTCTCTCCTGACCTGCTCATTTACATGAGTGCAAGATAAAAAGGGACAAGATCTTACTGAACTGCTCAGCACCATTGTAAACAGTTACATCGGGAAGGAAGCAGCAGGAAATCAGACCCCTCATTTGTAGAGGGATTAAGCTACTGCCAGCACAAACATACACTTGGAACTCTTCTTCGGAGACCCAGTTGGCCTTATTGGCGTGGTTAGTCCTTACTTCCACGTAAGTCAGATTCTCGTCCAGGTTGTTGTCACCATAGGATTTCCCCAAATTTTCAATCTCTGTATTCAGAGCAACCTACAAGATAGATAAAGAAACTCCTGCAAACTTAGATACTAACTTTACGTCAGCTTCACTGTGAGTAACACAGAGCTTCACAGGCACTGATACACTTCGCTGCTATCCAGGCAGAGTTGGAACTGTATTTGAGTTCCCCACTTAGTTTATACCACAAACCCAAAGATTTCTGAGGCTGCTTTGGAGTGATCTCTACCAAACAGAGGGTTTCTTTCCTTGCCCTTTTTTTACCCTTTTTGCCTCTAGGTCATGCTTCATCTGCTGTTGCTCCTCTTCATCAAGGATGTGGTTACCATCTTTGTCGAACCTGGAGAAGGCTGCTGTGATATCATGGTCAGCATAGCCCAGTCTGCAAAGGAGTAGAAAGAGAAAGCTCAAGGCATTGAGTTACACCGTTAGGCTCTAATAGTGCGGGAACACGCCTTTTGAAATCAGTGTATTGTTTCCTAATGCCAGTGACAAACCTAAACATCTCAAGTGGGAAAGAGATAGTAATACAAACCCGTTTAGAACAGGAGATTAAACATGTGAGGAGAGACAATAACTATTTTTTTTTGAAGTCTTACATTGCCCAGATCTGAGCTAACTGCTCTCCTAGCCTTGAAAAACGGAGAATTTAAATTACCTGTATGACCAAGAAAAAGGGATAAGTGGACATCCCCCGAACTGACTCACTCACTCTTTCAAGCTGTTCTTGAAGTCTTCAAAGTCCAGCTCTTTCGTTCCACTCTGCAGTGCTTTCTGCACATCGGAAATCCGCTCCTTCTTCAGCTTCAGCCTCATGAGCGTCCGGTTGTAGCTCTGTTACCAAAGGTGCAAACAGACATGGAATCACGCAGGCAGAACAGCGAAAAACAGGGCAGAGCAGACGACGCAATATGGGTGAGCAGATGCTAAGTAATATAGGCAGATTTTAAGCTTTCCAAAACCAAAAGTACAACACTGCTGAATGAACCCCATTTCTAAACTAGGATCATGCCTTCAAAGCAACACCAACATGGTAGCCAGGGTCTCCATGACAAAGTTTGCCCTCTGCTTTTCTCCTCCTGACTCTCCTTTTATCTGAGCTCCCAGTCATCAGCTGTTTAAGATAATGTCTCAAATATCATTCTTTGTGAATATTGGTCCCACAGCACAGAGTTACAAACTTCCAGGACCTTTTCTGGAATTTGCCCATGGGAAATCCATATGTAACCCACTAGATTTGCACTACCATTTGCTCAGCCTAGCAAAATAGGACCTGCCATTTTATTGATCAAAGTATCAAAGGCTGAAAGAGAGTCTAGAGAATGTCCTGGGAAGTAAAGTCTGTCAGAAACACAACCAGCATGCTCAAGTAACAGGGTTCCGCCAACCCCTGCTTTCTCATCTTCCTATTGCCAAAGGATCTGGGAGCTTGATTTATCCCAGAAAGGAACTGTGACTCCTGTGTGCACCAAGAAGGTGGATCTGGAGTTGGCAATCATTGTTTTTCTCCAGTAAATTTCATGTAGGTCAGGGACTCCCAGAAAATGCTTCAGGATTTAGCTAGAAAGTAGCACAGCTTTCTCTATTCATCACCTGCTTCAAGATGTCCGAGAGCTGCAGCTCATCCTTCTGGCTTGACAGTTCCTCCTTGACTTCTGAGTAGGTGTCATTGATGATGGCCAGAAACATGTTCTAGAAAAAGGGGAAGAAAAGAGATGAATAAGTGTGAGGCATCTTCCCTACCCCAGCAGATGAAGGAGCAAGAGACAGGCATAGCCGTGCAGGGGTCAGTTAAACAAGGAGCTGTTTCCACGTGGGGTATCCCTTGGGCAAATGAAAGTGGGTGAAGGGAAGGCCCACTTCAGCCACACAGTGCTTTCTTACTCGGGAGGAGGTCTGCTTGTTCTTGCAGATAAAAGAGTGACCAAACGTACATTTGTTCCCAGCTCAAATATCATCTTTGGTAGCCTCTCCTGCAAGATCTTAGGTTACATTTGGATTCCTAGCATTGGGTATCTAACGTGGTCATTATGAGCATCCCTCTGCATCCATTGCCTAGGAAGCCAGAGACTGCTCCAAGCTACAAGCTGTTCCCCATGCTTTGTTCACGGCCTGATACAGAGGAGCTGAACTGATCCCCTTGAATTCATCTCCCACAGTGGTATCCCCAGTCAGTTTTAGTCTTCACCCTAAAGGATGTAAACATGGTCTTTAATCGCCTTGATCATCAAATCCCCAATTGCAATAGCATGCTCTTTCTCTACTTCAGCCTATTTGCACTGGTGGTGCAAATTGCAAAGGTGGTGTAACAGAACCTTTCTTTCTCTCTAAGCACTTGCACTGCACCTAACTCAGGGGTTATCAGGAGGGGGCTCTCAAACACTGCTGTCAATACAGGGACAGGGAGAGCTCTCTTGCTTACCAGGAGCACGAAGAAAACAAAGAACACATAGGTAACGAAGTAAATAGGCCCAAGGACCCTGTTGGCATTGTCAATTGAATTGTAGTCAAAATCACCAAGAATGATCCGAAACTGGGTGAAACTGGAGGAGAAGAACACAAGGTCACACAAAGACACGTACATTTATCCTACCTCCTCAGACAGTCCTGAGGTGAACCCTGAACGTGCCTGCAGCCCAAATGGTCGCAGGCACAGCCAGAGCAGGGTCTAAGTCACTCAGTCTGACTGGTGAGTTAAATGTACCCATAGTATTTCAGGGGTGAATGGAGCCGATTTGGTTAGAGCAAGAGCTGGCTGGAAAGTAAAACTTAGTTTCCACACAAATTTCTGGTTGTCCAAAGCGTATTTTGGTCTAGACAGGAGTTAAACCAAAACCAAAGCAAACCAAAACCAACCGGAATTTTCCCTTATAAAGGCATTTGACTCACTGAAGCCTTCTCCAGCAAGAGAGTTCACAGGACTGTGGAGAGGTGTTAGTACTGGACAGTGCTCTTCAACCTTTTGCTATTCATAGCCCCTACAATGAAGCAAGTTTAAGTCTAGTGATCAAAAGTTTGCTTATATCAGTTATGTCTTGTAGATCCCTTAAAGGCAGGACCTGGATGCCAGAGGTCTGTAGAACACACGCTGGAAACCGCTGCTTTAGCAGGTACCTCTCTTAGCATGGTGCATTGCCTGAGCAGGCCCATGGATTGAAGGGCTGTCAGAGAATGGATATCTTAACTCATTTCCCCAACACCTCCTTCTGTGGGTGCTCATCCACCCACTGGTCATCCCCCGTCTCAGGTATCTTGACGCATTGTCTGTGGGACATCTCTGGAAATTGATCAGTGGAATGTCCCTTGTAAAAAAATATCCTCTCATTAAAAAAATAGAAAGAAAAAGAAAAAAAGGAAAAAGACGGACAGAAAGACAGACACAAACCATGAAGCCACGTGCAGGGAAAAGGACCTTGAAAGCCTGGAGCCTGAAAATCCTGAGACATGCAAAGCTCCATTTCAGATTCCTTGCATTTGGACTATTTAGGGAGCTGTGAATGTTTTCCAGGTCTAAGGAAGAGGAATACAGCATTGCTTCCTCTTCTTTGGTTTAAATTGTCCCAGTTCAGTGATGTTGAAATGTCTCCCTTCCAGGAAGAAATTACTTTTATCTCTTTTGCTTTGAAAATGTCTACTTAATCTTATTTAGACTATCATACAGCATATTTTAGAAAAATTAATGCTGAATTTGTATTCAAATTAGCATATTATATGACTGCCAGCTTTCAGAAATAGAAGTAGAGCTGCTATCTTATCAAAATCAGATACATTTATAAATAACATAATATGAAGTTTCTAACTTTAGTGTTTAAAGTTATAATCTTGATAAGATAAATGCATTACTTCTGCTTCTCCCGGTGAAAACCCTGTAGAAACAAGCAGTATTCCTTCCAAATCTTTGTTTGAATTAAAGTACACTGATGAAAAACGGAAAAGTTTTCATGCAGTTGTGCTGACACTGAAACAATGTGATCAGCAAGCTTATTTGGAACAAAGAGAATTTCGGAACTCTGAAGCATCTGTCTGGGCCTCTTTAAAAAAAAACAAAACAAAACACTCTGAGCCTACCTCGCAGGAGTTGTTTTGAGCTATTTAGTTCTTAACATCAGAATTACAGAGAAGTTTAACCTAACTAGGCCTAAAGCCATCTGCTGGTGTATAAAAACACAAATTTGGCAAGGTCTCAGTGGCAGTCAGACAGCACCGTTCTACCACCTTTACAGACCCACAGTAGGTGAGAAGGTGACAGAAGATCCTGCAGAACAGAAACTAAAATATTGGCTGAGCTATGAAGCTTTTCTGCAGAAAGACATTAAAGCACTCTGCATGTTGTATACACTCGATGTGCCTAGCAACTCCGCATCAAGGGAAAGCTGTCTAGGCTTCAGCAAACAAACTTCTCACTAAACGCTCCCATGAAAAGGCTGGGATTTCCATTGAATTGTAGAGCTGCAAGGAGTCTCGGAGTCTGGTAGGGTCAGCTACTCACTTCCCTTCTGATAAACACCAGACAACCAGAAATCTGTCTGTAACCCTCAACTCTCTCCCTGCATTTTTTTGTCCACAAAGATGCCACAGTGAGTGACTTATTAACTATTGTGGGTTTATTACAATGAGATACAACAGGTGTCTGATGGACATTCGGCTTTGCAATTGGCGAGAGGTTGGAAAGTAGTTAAAATTCTTTTGATGAAATGATGGAAACATGGTTCTGACTTACACACACTTACATGCATTTAATAAAGGTACTGAAGTTTTCCACTTGTGTCCCAAAAAGAAGGTAACCCAACTGGGCATAGGCAAAGAAAACAATGAAGAACATAATGGCAAAGCCCAGGATGTCCTTGGCACAGCGTGCCAGCGTGGAGGAGAGCTGGGTCATTGTTTTGTTAAAGCTAATATACTTGAATATCTGCAAGAAAAAAGAACAGGAACAAAGTTAGGTCAATCCATCAGCTAGGTCAGTTTCTCTCATATATGCACATGCTTACTAAGACAAGAGGTTCACCATAGCACAAAAGCACTGAGAACACAGCCAGGCTAGGGGAACGGTGGCTTAGTGTTCAGGATATTTGTCCAAGGTGTGCCACAATCTTCCTGTGGGATCATAAACATATTACTTTGTTCCCTGTATCAAAGGAAAATATAAAGAGGGACTTCTGTAAGGACAAATATCTTGAGGCTAATGAGGAGCCCCAAGTACAGTGTGGCTTTCTACCATGCCAAGACGCTTTGGTTGAAATGCAAAGTCCATGCCAACAGACAAGTAATTTCCAGTTGTTGGGTCTCTATCATGAAAGAAAAACATGGTTTGTCAGATTATCTTCCAAAATACTAAAATTGGATATATATATATAGTGTATATATATATATATATACACACACCAAAATACTAAAACAGGATGGACAAAGCATTTTCTGAAACCACTTCTACGCCATGTCTGAGCTCATCTCCCCTGTCTATTATCTCCAGATAACTGGCCTCAGAATGCAGAGTGGAAAGTTGTCTAGATTTACTGCAAACCAGAGCATATGACTTTGAAGAAAATCCTTCTCTGTTATATAGCCATTACCCTCATTCACTCAGAGGGATGGAAGAGTCAATCCCCAAGCTACCTACAGGAAGAGGTCTGAGACTGGAGGTCTGGCACTTCCCAGACCCCCTACAATACCTTGATCCAGGCAAAGAATAAGTTGACTGCATTCATATTGTTGTACTGTGTCTGCCAAAATGCCAGGAACTCAAAGTCCGCGTAGGTGTCAGGGTGTTTCAGCAACTCTCCCAACAGCCTGTTCACCTCAATGGTGCGAAAGATGTGAAACCCAATAGCAATGATGGAGAGCTGCAAAGAGGAAGAGTCTGCAGTGACCACTGTGCCCATGCTTTCCGCAGAAATTAAAGTGTCACACAATTCTTTGGTATCACACTTCACAACTGCAGTCTACAGGTGAGGGATGGAAATAAGGCCTTAACGCACTGAATTATGCCCTGACTTCACACCTTCTCAGGCATCTCTAAGAAAAGAATTTTCTGCTGATAGGAAAGCACATGTCCATTTACTCTGCTAGTTCGTTTTGCTGTTGGAGCAAAACATGTGCTAGCTCTTGTCTTATCTAGACCAGTTTTCCCATACATTCATTTGTATTGGCTCTTATACCTCTCTGCCATTGCTCCCCGTAAAAAGTGCGCAAGGATCCTCACCAGAATGACTACCACATCCAGGATGTTCCAGATGCTGGTGAAGTACTGAAGCTTGTGAATACGCAGCTCCAAAATCTCCTCCACCACATAGTAGAAGATGAAGACACAGAAGACAATTTCACAGGCAACAATGAAGAAGTCCCATGCACTGACATATCGTATAAGCTTGACTGTCCGGATTTGCCAGGAGGGAATGGCACCACCAGTGGCTGGAAACTCAACTACTAACCTTGAAGGACACAATAAAACTCTGATAACTACAAACAGGGGGAGGGAGGCACTTAGATAATTTTGAAAGACATCAAACCTGAGCATGAGCTATCCACCAAACTATGAGTGGAAAAGTCATGCATGTGTTTATGCAGCCTTCTTTCAGCTGCTTCACTGCCTGTGATAGCGAAGGGTGAAAGGTGAAGAGAAACGTGACTGGTTATGTGAGGAACGCCAAGTCTTCTTACTAATCCATGCAACATCTACTGACACCACTCAGTCCTAACCCCTGGTGGACCATATTAAAATATTTGCATTTTAAGAAACTCTGGCATTGTATTGGGTCTAGCTGAGATGGAGTTAATTTTCCCGATAGCAGCCCTCATAGTGCTGTGCTTTGTACTGGTAGCCAGAAAAGTGTTGGTAACACACCAGTGTTTTGGTTACTGCTGAGCAGTGTTCACACAGCATCAAGGCTGTCTCTCCAACATTCCCCCCTCACTGGTAGGCTGGGGGTGCACAAGATCTTGGGAGGAGACATAGCCAGGACAGCTGACCCAGACTGACCAAAGGTAAATTCCATACTGTATTACATCTTCTCAGCAACAAAAGCTAAGAGGAAGGAGGAGGAGGAGGAGAGGCATTCATTATTACAACATTTGTCTTCTGGAGCAACCGCTATGTGTACTGAAGCCCTACTTTCCAGGAAGTGGCTGGACATTGCCTACTGATGGGAAGCAGAGAATAAATCTTTTGTTTTCCTTTGCTTCTGCATGCAGCCTTTGCTTTTGCTTTATCAAACTGCCTTTCTCTCGACCCGTGAGTTTTTTTCCATCTTATTTTCTCCCCTGCCCTGTCCTGCTGAGGAGGGCAACTGCTGACAGAGCAACTTGGTGGGCATCTGATGTCCAGCCAAGGTCAGCCCACCACAGGCATTGAGGAAGAAGCAAAAGACAGAAGAGTATTCCATGACACTTGGCTTACCTCAGAACGCAGAACAGATTGATATTTGCATTATACACAGAGAAATCTATGAAGACAACTCGTGTCCCTCGATCCAGCCACAACTTCTCCTTCAAGACCTGTAGAGCTTCAGCACTCTCTTCTCTGGTCAACTTGAGGTCCATGTAGTATCCTCCACCACTGTAACTGGTTAGTCTTCCCCAGTGAGATGAGCCACCCAGTTCCTCCTCAGAATGGTACCTCCATCTGCAACAGACAAGCCATAAGCAAAGGCATCATCATCCTTATAGCGAGGAGAAATTAGACTATATCTTCAAGTGACATAGCTGTTTTTAATTTAAAAGTTGGCTCTTAATTCCTATATCAGATCTGAGCCTACATCAGTTCTTCATTATTGATAGATTTCTGATCTAGTGTTTCCCAGCAGTGACACAAAAAGACTTGCGATACTATGGAGGGAAAATTCTGCAGGTTCGTGGCTATGCCAGTCTTGATTGCATGGAGGTTACCCCCAGGATCTGCTATATTGCCTTATACCGTGTTGCACACAACCCTCTGCTTAGAACACACTTGCAGCCATATTTCCATATAAACAATAGCTTCTTGTTCACAGACCAAGACTCACGCAGCAAGCAAGGAGTTATTAAACTGCAGCTACCCCACACTGTTATAGAGAAATAGGTTTTCAAGATGAAAGAAATGCACTCCCTTTTCTCTGGCTCCTGAAATCCATCAGGGAAGCAGATAGCATCATCCATTCGACAGATCTGGTCCCAAAGGTCTCTATTTATCCTCATCTTCTTAAAAACAGACAACAATCTCTACCTAATTCTCCACTGAATTTTTCATGGCTTTCTCAACAGGTCCCGCTCTGCCACTCGTTCTGTTGTGCTTTTCCCGAAAGAGACACTTGGCCATATGGATAGACCAAAAGGATTCGCTGCCACTGACTGCAAGGGGAACTCCAGCCTTATGTGAAAAACTCGACCCGGGCTTCCTGTGGCTCAGCAGACCTTATTTTAACTAGAAGAGACTGATCTATGGTAACTAAAAAAAAAAAAAAAAAAAA
>VZSC01012130.1:69748-81492 GCA_013398225.1 Steatornis caripensis
CACAGTACTCCAGATGCGGCCTCACCAGGGCAGAGTACAGGGGGAGGATCACCTCCCTCGACCTGCTGGCCACACTCTTCTTAATGCACCCCAGGATGCCATTGGCCTTCCTGGCCGCAAGGGCACACTGCTGGCTCACGGTGAGCCTGGTGTCCACCAGCACTCCCAGGTCATGGATGCATCCCATGAGGATGGCGTTCAAACCCCTCAGCAGTCTGGGTCCAGCCTCCCTCAGACTGGGGTGCAACTCAGCCGCTGAGATCTCTGCGGGACGCTCCGAGGGCTGCAGGCCTATACCGCCAGATTGGCTGGACTTCAGGAACCTTGCAGGCGTCAACGGACCACATGCGTCCGTCGGTTTCCCCCCTCCCCCGCTTAAACAGCCAGCATTTAAAATCCTCTACGAACACGTGGACTGCGGCCCACAGAAAAGTGGCAGCTTGACGGCAAGGGCGAGGGAGCCGGCAGAGCCCACGCGAGGAGGCAGCGCGGCCCGGCCCCCTCCCATCCCGGCCCCGTTCGGAAGGCGGGGGGGGGCTCCCACCGCCCGCGGCCTCTGCCCCGGCCCCTCCGCGGTGCCGCCCGTCCCCGGCCACCGGGTGGCAGCAGCGCTCCGTCCTCCCGCCGCCCATCCGCAGCGCCGGGAGGCCTGGCCGGCGAGCAGAACCCGCTCGCGAAGCGTGGGTCGAGGGGCTGCTGTGTGCGCTTCACCCCGCCTGGGTAACGCCGTTTTCCCGCCACGAGCATCCGTCTCCTCGGGTGGCCCAGACCTCCGATGCGCGTGCAGCAAGGCCCGCGTCCCGGGACAAACCTCTACTGCTGCCCTAGGGGCCCCCCAGAAACAGGGCTGTGGGGCTGCTGCCTTTTCCACAAGGTCCCAGGCCGGGGATGGGTGGACGGGGAGATGGCACCTCGGGGTGACAGCAAACCATCTCACCTGCTGACTGCCCCAGAAACCTGCCGTGTCAGGCCAGAGGACGGTGGTGGGGAAGCACAGGCTGGACCACCACCCCAGCAGGCCGAGCACAATTTGTGAGACTGCGTTAGGCCTGATATAACTCTCATTTACTGCAGCATAACTCTGCTTCCCTCTTGTCCCGTGCAGAGAAGCAGCAGATCTCCTTCCAGTCTTGCCCTTGCCTGCCTTTATTTCTCCTCTGGCCACCACCACCAAGCTCCTTCAGGCTGAGCACACATATTGCATTCCTTCCTATTTTTCTCACTCCCTTCTGAATTGTCCCCAAATTTGCTCCCTCTCCAAGGGCATGGTGCCCACCGCTGAGCATATTTCTCCAGCTGGTGCCTTCCCATTGTCAGGATGGCTTCACATAGTGACCTCTGCTGCTCCTGCTGCCACAGCCTGAGCTTTGTTAGCTTATTTAGCAACACTCTGGCATTGCTGACTTGGGTTCAGCTGCAGCTCCACAAGGCCTCCTGCACCAGACAGTGCAGGACAGCTGCCTGGGCACTTGCTGCCTTGTCCCCTTTGTGCAGCTGGTCCTGCCTGCACGGCCCCCTCCTCAGTCGGCTCCTACTGCCTGGGACCACATCCCACCAGCAGGCATGAGCACGGAGAATCCCAGTCCCACCATCACTCACCTCCCACATCAGATTGGGGTCGTCCTCTGCCAAACTCAGTCAATTACTGCCTACTCTGTCACCCTCATTAAAAAAAGACAATACGAGCAGAGCCAGCACAGCCCCAGTAAGACCCATCCTGTCACTGTCAGGACAGAGCTAGAGACATCCACCAGCTAGGTGAGAGGCAGACAGTCATCTTCAAGAGCTAGGCAGAGCACTCAGCTATCAAGCCTCCCTGAAGACCAGTGCAGGTGTTTGGGATGAAGGGAGTGCGATTTATTCCACCTGAGAGAGCTTTTCCTGGCAGGTTGCTGCTCCCTGCACATCATTCACATGCTGCAGCACGAGGGGCAGACACACGCCATGGAGGGCAGTAGCAGAGTCCCCACCAGGAGCCACCTGTTGAACGTTGCCAGGCTCTTTGCAGCTAAATCATTGCATGTTGAGAGGGGCTAGGTGAGAGACCTTGAGAACACTCCACCTCTCATAGCCTTCTGGCAGGGACAGACAATGCAGATATCCCGTGCAGATAACTTAGGGAAAGGCCAAGGGGTGGGGCTGGGGGGGATAAAACTGGATTAGCAGTTCAAACTTACATCCTCAGCACTGGTTAACTGTCATGTCACGCCAGGGGAACTCACCCTGCCTGTTCCTGTCATGCCTGAAGCAAACTTTAGAGATCAGAAACAATGAGATCAGGGACCTCCAGAGCAAAACCTCACACATCTCTGATTTGCTGCAGGAGTATCCCTCTCCCTCAGGTGTCAACTGCTGATATTCTGGTGCTTTTTTTTCCCTTAGTCCCTGACCGAGACTCACATTAGCACCCATGTGCTGAAGAGGAGAGACTCTGTCCACGAGGGTGAAAGAAATGTCCATGAGGGATCCAGCAGCGTCAGGGGAAGAGCTGAGTCCCTGCACCTGAGGACTTGGCACCTCCTGAGATCCAGCCATGCGACCGAGGGTGGAAACCTAGAACAAGAGTCCTGACTTCTTTGGAAACCAAGGCATTGCCCCTCTGGGCACCGAACTGCTGCCCTAGTGCTACCCAGGCATGTCTTGAGGTCACTCCACTGATTTTTGAGGGGATGAGTCCCAGGTAGAGAGCAGAGGGGCATGTTCCTCAGGAGCTGCAAATGATTTGCCACCTTTGACCACCGTATTTCTCTAACCAAACCATTGTTCAGATGAAGATCATTTGTCCACAGTGCAATTACATCAATTCAACCTGCAGTCCTATGCTGCACAGTACTTGTTTTCTTCTACTCATTCTTGGCGATGTCATTTCAAATCATCCATGAGGATCCCATTTTATAGGTAGGAAAACAAGATAAGAAAGGCTCAGGTGGCCATTAGAAAAGCCAGAGGCTGGCCTCAGTTTTGGGAGTAGATGCTACATGTGCTTGATATTCAGGGATGAGCCAATCACCTGGTTGAGCCAGCTCTTTTAGGGATAAACTTGACTGATTGAGAAAGAGGCGGCGAAGGAGGAGTTGGGGCCCCACCAGTCACTGGCCGTGTTGCATGTTTGCACACCAGCTAGCTGTTATCTGTGTTCCAGCGCTTTCCAGACCCATTCTACGCCAGCATTCAGGCATGTTAGCTGGGATCCTGGGGTCCCTGTGGGGTGCTCTCAGCATATTACAGAAGCTGTGATCAGGTGGGGACATCCTCAGGGAGACAACATTGCAGTCCTTTGCTAGCGGCTTGAGAGATGCCATTCTGACAGGCATCCATCCCCCAGAGCTTCGCAACCCCATGCCACATGTGCAACTGAAGCTTTGCTGGTGCAGGACAGGGTATGATTGCCTGAATTCTCCCTGTGTGTTATTTTTTCTTTTCAGGGAGGCTCTTCAAGTTTTAGGGTTTCTAACCTTTATACATAATTCCTTTTGCAGAGTTGTTATTCCCAAGGCACAACACAAAGCCAGCAGACTATTTAAAAAGCAGAATGGCACAATGGACAAACAAAGCAAAACCTCAGAGCTAAGGTGTCCCCAGTGCCAAGCAGAGCTAGATGGTTACTCCACGTGTCTTTCCTATGCTACTATTTCTACATCTACAGTTTGCAATGCTCGCAGTAGCATGACATTGTGAGCACGTGCTCCACTGTTGCCCGCAGACCCTTATCTGCAGAACTGCTATCTCATCAAGTTACTCTCCCAGTGTAGGTTTGGACAGGTGACTCTTCCCTTCAAGCTAGAGCTTTGTACTTGTCTAGTGAATTGCATCCTATTTATTTCAGTCCGTGTACCCCATTTGCCAAGATCTTATGGGAAATGTAAGCAGGGTGACCTCCAGCACGTTTTCAGCCCTTCCTAGTCTAGTACAGTCTGCAGAAGTGGGAAGCTTGATCTGTCCTCCATCACACATATCAGCAGGGAAATTCAGAGTAACTGTACTGCAGGTATGGATCCCAGAGCCGTTCCAGCAACCCTCAGACTGAAAGTGGGCGCTCTTAGCTCAGTTTTCCAAAACCTCCACAACCATCCTCATCTAGGTAAAATTAGGAGGGTTGTGAACGCCAGAACAGTTGTGATAACGTCATGTAACTCTATACCAAAAGCCATACAATTCTGATACTTTGCCCTTACCTTACTTTCTTTTCTCAAAGACTCAGGGACAAAATCACTTGGCATTATCAACTACAGAAGGTTGAAGTCATTTCTGTGTCAGCATGGCTTGTTCCTGAAATTTATACCTGAACTCTCTGCAAACATGACCGCCTCAAACACAGCTCAGATGAAGCAAAACACATACCGCCCAGAACACACAAAATGCCTGCTGCGTGAATGTGTGAATACCTGTGGTGGTCGATCATCTGCTGCAGCTCTCCAGTGCCACAAGGACCAGACTTTGTAAGAGGCCTTTGTAGATTGACTTTTTGAATGAGACTTCTATGTTAGCCATGTCACAAGACTGAAGAGACAAAACAAGGACACTTTAAAAAGGTAATTAGAAATAGCTAAAAGTAGATATTGGGCTGTAGGGTCCCTTCAGTGTTACCTGACCAGGATTTCTTTTACACTTGCAACAGATGTCTCCCCCATTAATGCTCCAAATGCAAACACAAAGCTTTTTACCCACCAAAACTAACATGAACCCGGAGGTCTGCACCCCTTTTCTTTAAGTGAGGAAGTAGATGTGGAAAGGGAAGACTGTTTCCAGCTCTGCTCTTCAAAGGAGACAGGGTAGACAGGTTCTTTAAAGACCTGGAAAGGCAGCAAAACCAGGCAGGCAGGTAAGGGCTTCATTCCCAACAAGGAGACCTAAAAATGTTCCAGTCCAGAAACGTAACAGCTTGTAACACCTCTCTCATTCAGGACTCCAAATGTCCTTTCCTTGGCCAGCCATGCATGCTGCCACAGTGGGGAGACACTCTGCTTGGGTGGGAATCCTGAAGGATTTTCAGTTGTCAATGGGCTTGGACAAAGTACGTAAGTACCACTCCCATGTTATAGGCAAAAAAAACCTGCTGCTCACAAAATATAGCTCTTCAGTGGGATAAGCAAAAAGGGAAAGGAGGAAAAGCAAGGCTGTCTTCTGGAGGAATACAAAGACAGCTCTCTGCTTTAGTACCATTGCCCAAGAGGAAAGAAAGCATTCACTTTAAAGGAGACTGAGGTATGGATGTAGGCAAAGCTGGGGGTGGCAGACAGGGAGAGGCACATCCTATCTTTAAGGTTTTCCTTTGTGTACCACTGCTAAGCCTAGAGCAGGGAAGGTCAGAAAGAGGGTCCAGCAAGTTTCCCCTTTGTCCTTCCTGCTTTTCATGCCAGCAGCATGTACGAGTTCTCAGGGCAGCCCCACCAGTTTCTCCCTGCCAGGGTATGCCTTCTTCCCCTAATAGGAGTCTATCAGAAACCTCTGCAGAAGGAGAAGAAATATCTGGGACTCAGCCAGAAGCTCCGAAGAGAGATGTCTCCCTGATCTCTAGACTCCAGGTTATTTTTAACTTTTGGAAACCATTTTTTGTCCTCTGAAGGGTTAGGCAGCCCCCAAATGTCCAGGCTGCTATTGCAGCAAGGAGACAGGGCAGAACACAATGATGCAGAGCGCACGCACGAAGACGATACACAGCAGCACAGGACACCGCGCTCTGCCCACCAGGAGCAGCAAACTGACGTTGGACACGTTCTCATCCTTTCCTGGTGCTGCAATTTGCCCCTGTGCTGACTATGTGGCAATGTGAGCCCAGGGCTCACGCTTACAGCCCTGCGGCATCACCTCTCTGCCCACACAAGTGGAGATCCACCCTTAGATACAGCTGGCTGGCACCCTAGATGTGTTAGCTGCATCTAAACCTGGGTGACACCACAGAGCAGGAGACAGCGTGGCACTGCCCACACCACCTAAGCTGGGTCAGAAGATCTGCCGCTGGAAGGTGGCATTTCCCCAGGTCCCTGCTTGGCACTTCCACGGTGCTGGCAGCAGGGGATGCTTGAGAGGATGGCCTTAGCCTGAAGAGAAGGGACAGGAGGTGTGGGCTGCAGGTGTGGGAAGGAAGGCACAGAAGGCCTGGAGGAGGAGACAGGACAGCTGAGATGATGGGAGCAAACTGCATCCCGAAGAAGGGAGGCTGCCGAACCGCAGAGGGTGTCGCTGCCCAGCGAACGCAGGCGGGGAGGGTGGCGAAGGGCGCTCTGCATGCAGGCTCCTTGGCACCTGGCCTGCCATGTCTGCTGTGGGTAGAAAGACACCAGAGAGCACCAGTGCTGAAGAGAGGGTGGCAACACAAAGACGGCTGTGTTCCTCTGCTCCCCATCCCTTTCTCCCCCTCCTCTCCCAATTTATTTACCCGAGTTCAAAAGACCGCCTCACAGTCCCGAGGGGCTGGCTGAAGTGGCCAAGGGGTGGGCTGTGAGGTCATCTTTAATGAGGGCAAAAATCCAGTGTCAACAATGCTGCCCATTGTATGGCCCTGTTTAGACAATACCGGCTGGGTTCTTGCTGCTGGCAGCCCGAGGACTGGGAGCAAAGCCTGTTTGGGGTAACAGAAGTGAAGGAGGATGGGCAGGGGGTCTGACACCGAGTCAGGCACGGAGGGATGGGGCAAAGTGCAGAGATAAGCACCCTATCCCAGTCATCAGCGTGTTATCAGCCTGATTCTCGGTGCTGATAAGATTACTGCACCAATGGCAAGGAATTTATCCATCCTGGTCACAGCCTGAAGGCATGGCCCGTCACCCCAGTTACATCTGCTTTCCCTTCTGACCCTGGCAATGAGATATCAGTGATTACTGTTACCTTATCGCCTCCCTCTAACCCCACACTTCCCACTCGGCAGCAGCAACGGGGTGGCAAAGTGAGCACCAGCTGCTTCTTTCAGCCCTGGCCCTTCCCCGGGCAGTTGTGGGAAGGCAGATGGGGATTTGGCCACTGCTGCTCTTCTGGGAGCTCCCAACAGCAGCGGTTAACTGAAGAGCCCAGGTAACCCATACGGAATTTAGCCATGCTTTAAGGGTGAGGATGGAGCAGGGGATCTTCAGGAGTTTGTGGGATTCACCAAATTTATGGAGCAACAGATGACATTTTAAGGAGGACGGGGAAGCATGATAGAAAGCAAGCAAGCGAGCAAGATGATGCCAGTTCTTGTAAACAAAAATCTCTCTTTTGGTAAATGCCATGATATCAGACTCCTCAAGTCAGTTTCTGGAGCAAGTGACTACACAAGAGTCTTAGCTTTTCATTTCAAAAAGGGAAGCCGTTTGCTACCACTCCTGGCCGAGGAAGAGTGTGTGAAAATATAACACAGGGTCACCAGATTCCAAAAGAAAGCACAGGGGACAAAGCAACATTTAACAAAGGTGGCAACCCCATGAGCTGGCGTCTGATCCCTTGGCATCTAAACTCCCATGACGGACAATGCTGAAGGACCTGCAGCTGCCATCACCTTTCAAGCAGGCACCGATCCTGAACTCCTGTAGTCTGAGCCAGGTCTTGTCCCAACTCATTCTGTAGCCGTGGGCTCCCACCTAATTTCTCTGCAACATATAACCATGCCTAGAAGTCAACCCATCAAAACCAGGGGGACCATTAACCTCTGAAACTGCTGACAGCGGTGGTGAACCACAGTGGTGTTCATCTGCTCTGCAGAGAGGGCTCGATGCCTTTGAAGTGCACATTGTTTATGAGGGGAAGGAGGAGAAAGAAAGGAGGATTGGTGAAATGACAGAAAACCACCTCTGCAGTTCTCCTTGGATGAAAGGCCCATGGCATGAGTCTCCTACCTCTGGAAAAAGCTCTGAAGCTGGAATTGCTTCATACTTCTTCAGGAAAATAATGCAAGAGATGCAGAAAATAATCCTAGGATAATTTTTGCAAACTTTTATTTTTGGCAGAGGGGAAGGGGTAGGGGTCAGCTCTTTCCACAGTTTTCAGCTTATTCCCTCTTTATTTGATTCTCCTCTTCTTATTTTCAACTTCAAGTTGTGAAACATCAGAAAAAGGGGGAGACAGGGAATGCTGTTAAAGAAGACAAACAAACAACATGAAACAAACCTTGCAAAGCCCTTGCAGCAAGCTTTTTGTGTGCGTGTGGCTTTTTCAACATCTTTGGAAGGGGCAACTGAGGAGATTCGCTACAATTTCCAAGATGTCGACATGAGATGAAATCTCCTTGCAAAACTCACTGCTAAATGGAAAAGCAGGTTGTTGGGGGTTTTTTGATGAAAGAGTAGGAAGGAAAATGTATTGGTGAAACATCCTTAGCTTAGCCTTGATGCTTTTTTCCTGCATCATGGCACTGTAGTAGCAAAACTGGGCTGGTTAGTGCATCCCAGAAGCGGAATGCAACCGTTCTTTCTCATATGGGCTGTGCTCACAGATAGTGTCTTGTGATAAACTCCACTGCTGGTTTGTGCCTCTTTTCCCCAACCTCAATAAAAAACTGTGAGACCCTCTGACACAAAGTACTCTGCAAGAGCTTTTCAGTAGCACAGTGCCTCAGCTGGTTCATGAATCTGTGGGGAGGGCTTCTCGGGAAGGTGGAAACAGCCTTACATTAGACCGTGCATTTCTAAGGAAACCCCGTGCTGAAGTTCATGGCCTGTGTTGCCCATGGCATGGCTCTGCTCATCACTGCCCTGCGCCAATGGCCCTGGCATTGCATCATCTCATTTATGAAAGACCGTGACCTCAGGCAGCAGTCACCAGATGCAGAAGAATTGAATCAGTTTCCTGAGGACGATGGCTGGAGCTGAATCTTTGCTAAGCAGTGTTGGTGAACTCCACCGGCAACATACTTCTGCTGAAGGCTCGACTCGGCAGCTCCCCCTGGAAAGAGGGAAAAACCTGTCTGGAGGGAAACAAACTAGAGCAGGAAAAGCTCAGTGCAAGCTGTACTGCTGTGTCTGTACTAGACATTTTTGGTTTCCCACCTGGGCTGCCCAGTGATCCCCCATTTTCTCTCAAGCCTTGAGCAGCAGAGCTGCGACTGGAGTCTGCAGCAGAGACTCAGATGGGCAGGTCCCGATGGTGGGGGCCAGGGGTTCTGACCATTGCCCCAGCCAGCAGCTCTCCATGGGAGGGAACCTGGCTGGCACCGCGCTGCCAAGCCTCCAGCCCACAGAGGGCCAAAAAGGCTTTTGACAGGCAAAGCTGGAGCTGCTGCAATCTAAACATCGGGAAAGCAAACTACCCCCGCCAAGATGTCAGTGCTTGAACCTCGTGGCCACATTCAAGAGGATTAACCTGTTTCAAAAGTGATCAAAATGCCGGCCGTTGTGAAGCACCTTCCTCAGGGCTGTCCTTAGCGCGTAAGACTTGAACCCTGCCAAGTGAGCACAGCCCCAGTGATGGTCAAGATCCACGTCTCCCTCTGTGCAAGAAAATAATGTGATGGTCACCTCCCAGCATAACTTGGCCGGGGAATACTCAGAAAACTTATTCTTGTTGTGTGGGAGCAGCCAGACACGGTGTTGATTTTAGAGGATGGCAAAATCTAATGGCCTTGAATGTTCCCTCTTAGCCACGCTCCACATCTGAGGAAAGAAACCGGTGGCTAAGGAAAGGGCTCTGGTGGGTCTGAGTATCTGCAAAACTGCAAACCTTGAATCTCCAAAAGCCTCATTGTCACCCACCGGTAGCATTGCCAGTTCTCCCCCCTGGTTCATGGCATTGAGATTATTTTCCCCATGTGGCATGAGCTGCACCTTATCTTTTAAAATCAGCAAGTACTACTTCTTTTTTTTTTATGTATTTCCTTTCTGGTTTTCTCTTGGAAATAGCAGGAGTGAGATTCCCTTAGCGTAGGTCTTAACACAGTTCATAGTTCTTCCAACACTCACATAGAAACTAGGTAGAATCTTTAATTAAAACTTCATTTCTTGCCACTGTTCAGTAACTCTCAGTGTTGTGAAACAAACATTTAAGGGAGAGTCTTAAAAGGGCCGGTTAGAAGGCCCTCTCTGACTCATGTCAGCTTTCACCATCTAGGAACATCTCCTGACGTAGGCTCTCTGTTTTAATACTGCGTCTCAGAAATAGGCAAGACTCGAGTTCCTAATGTAAAACTAAACCACAGACTACTCTCAGGCCTCTTCATCCATCACAGTGAAATGAAAAAGGAGAGACGTATTTTTCCCCCTTTGCTGGACACCTCTAAATCCAGAGAGCAACTGGGCTACTGTTATTTTTCATTGTCGCTTTTCCCTCTTGGTGATTACAATGCAGCTCACTTTTGACAGCTGCTACGGAATCAGCCCCGCTACGTCTGAGCAGGATCAGCCCAGGGACACACTCTAAGATCTTGGTTGCCCATCTGCACCTCACGCGGTCAGCTCCATCGCTGTGGGATCGCTGCCTGGACAGGATCTGTGCGAGGGGATACGGACACACTTAAAAACGGCTTTTGACGTCCCCGTTCCACTCTCTGAAGGACTCAGGTGTCAGCGGGGCGCAGAGATTGAACACGGGACACACTGTGAGCGGGGGAAGGAGCTGAAGCAGGTCCTGGCTGGGGTGATGGCACCAGGGCACCCCAAGCTTTCATGCTAAGCAGCTGAGGGTGCCTCGCACAGCGACCGCACGGTGGGCTTAGGAGAGCTGCCTCCAGGCTCTGCCACCGGCAAGGGTTTATTTGTAAGGGCTCTCTTTTTTGTTTTTAGTGGTGACGGTCTCCTTGGGATAGCGCTTGGATGTTCCTGTCGTTGGCATTACTGGCTGGTGAGAAGGCTGTTACGGAAAACAGCCGACAGCAAACTGAGCTGCTGCTTTTTCCTTCCGCCCTTCACCAAAAGGGACTGTTTTCTGGCGGAAAACGGCCAGGACTCGTTTTAAAACGTTAGAGCCAACATTTTCCAGACTGTTTTTGTCTATCGGGATAAACACCTGCGCAGACACAAACGCTCATCTGGATACACAGTTACGGGTGTACTTTTCTTTGCAGAGACGTATGATTTATATACAGATATGCACATATAATGCTTCCCATACAGACCCCCTTACGCAGAGCAGATGTTTTACGCGGAAGCCCCGTCTTCCCCCGCCGCACTCCGCAGGCAGCTGCGCAAGGGGCGCGGGGCTCCACCGCCGCTCCCCCGCACCCCTCGGGCGCCCCTTACTTCATTAGGGCTATCCCAGTCATCAGCGTGTTATCAGCCTGATTCTCGGTGCTGATAAGATTACTGCACCAATGGCAAGGAATTTATCCATCCTGGTCACAGCCTGAAGGCATGGCCCGTCACCCCAGTTACATCTGCTTTCCCTTCTGACCCTGGCAATGAGATATCAGTGATTACTGTTACCTTATCGCCTCCCTCTAACCCCACACTTCCCACTCGGCAGCAGCAACGGGGTGGCAAAGTGAGCACCAGCTGCTTCTTTCAGCCCTGGCCCTTCCCCGGGCAGTTGTGGGAAGGCAGATGGGGATTTGGCCACTGCTGCTCTTCTGGGAGCTCCCAACAGCAGCGGTTAACTGAAGAGCCCAGGTAACCCATACGGAATTTAGCCATGCTTTAAGGGTGAGGATGGAGCAGGGGATCTTCAGGAGTTTGTGGGATTCACCNCCGCGCCCGCCTCCGCGACCTTCACAGCTCGCCGGGTGAGGGGCCGACAGGAGCGAGCCGCCTCCAGCGCCGGGGAGCTGCGCGCCCGCGTACCGCCGCCGAGGAGCAGGGACAGAGCCGCCCCATGCCTGCGCACTTGCTGCAGGAGGAGGTAAG
>VZSC01012130.1:81682-105325 GCA_013398225.1 Steatornis caripensis
CGGGGCTGCCGGCGGGCCCGAGGGTGCGGGTGCTTTGTCTTCCCCTCGCCCCGTCCTCCTTCGCCCCCGCGGCTCCGGCGCTGCTGCTGCTGCTGCTGCTGCTGCTGCTGCTGCTGTCATGGGGAAAAAAGATCTGGGCATCCACGCGTGCCCACGCACGCACACACGTTTGTACACTCGTGTACACGCGTTTGTGTGTGCGTGTGTCCTCTCTGTGCCGCCTCAGAGTCATGAGGCGAAGCCTTTTGGTGCTAACTTAAGACATTACCCAAGCCTCACGGGGAGACCGTGCGTGAAGCGGGGCTGTCCGCCGCTGGGATTGTCTCCCCCGAGCCCATGCCCTCGGACAGACTGAGCATAAAATACAGATTTATCTTAAGAACAGCCATCTAAGCATGCTGGTCAGGCTGCTCAGGAAGGTCTTTTGTGCCAAGAGGTCGTGAGGGTTTTGGTAACGCTCAGACTGCGATTTTTTAATTTTTTTTTTTTATTTTTAAATAAGAGAAGGCTTTCGCTCGCAGCGTTTTTCGTGCAAACGCTGCAGCAGGGAGCGTCTCTAGGACCAGACACAAGGTGAAAGCGGCCAGCTGCCCAGATGAAATGAATGACTGTGTCTGCATTGCCCGAGCTAAGCAAACACAGTGGGGAGACTGCCCATTTTTTGGCATAAGAAGGTCTGAACAACAACCTGGCACCAGGAAGATACGTAGAGTTGTTGGATCTTTAGAGATTTTATTTTGTTTATTTTTGCCCCTCCTGGCAGCCACCCTTTGCCCAAGGGAAGGCAGGGGCTTGATTCTGGTGTTCCTGCTCTCGCCTTCTCATCCTTCCCCCTTCTGCCGCTGCCGAGAAGTGGAGATAAATCACAGCCCTGCTCTCTTGCCTGTCGCCAGCACGCGCGGTCTGCCCTGGTCCGTTTGTGCAGGCGCCGTGACCTTCCGGGGATGCTGTGATGTAAAGAACTTTACTTCTCTCCCCACCTGAAACAGATGCCAAGGGCAGTGAGCTCAGACCGCGTTTCATGGTCTTGGCACGTTTGGTATTGGTATTTTGGGGTATCCTGGAGGCTGGAAAGAATCCTGTCCCTGGGTCAAGTTGGGCATATTCAAATGTACCGGACCAGAGATTGAGTGCCCTGGGGCCCCTAGACTGAACCCAGCGTGGGAGCCTTTGAGCTGCAGTTGGTTGTGTAAGCTGGCGGGGCGCCAGGATCACCTATGGCGTTCAGTGCTGGTAGGGTGTGGGGGGGGTGGGGTTGGAGATGGGGAAACACATCTGTTCTGCAGATGAGAGCTGCCAAGTCATTCAGAAATGAGGGAGAGCTCATGAAAATGATTTAGGTGGCCTCCTCCCCCTCTCAGCTCTAGACCCCAGACCAATCCCCATCCCATTTTCCTCAGCAGGAGCCGCAGGAGCCGCTATGACCATAAGGGGGTAAAAATCCTTTTTCTTTCCTCCTCGTTTCCCCAGCCTCCAGCTAAATAGCTGCCCCTTCTCCCTCCCTCTTCCGCCCTCTGCTCCCCCCCACCAAGTCTAACGGTGGAGCTGTGTTTCACAGCTACTTTATAGCCCTTTTGATTTAAGGTTAGTTTACATCTGAGAAATGACCAGTTTGGTTCTATCAGTGTCGTTCCAGCAGCATAGGTATGCTGGTAAAGTTCCTCACGTGGCTACTACGAATCTGGCAGAAGAGGTGTTTTTCCTCTCTGCTGTTACCTTTGAGCTCTCCCTCCTTCTCTTCTGCCCCTGTGAAACTTTGACAGTGACATAAGCTATCACGGAGGATTAAAATGCAACTCCAACCCCACATTCTTCTCTGGAAGCAGCACGTCCCTATGGGGAGTGTTACCTGTCTAATTATACCAGCAGATCTCCACTGGTACTTTTTCCTGCAGAGACAAGTCTTAGGTCTCTTTGGTAGATTGTCTTCCAGCCAAGGAAGAAAATTGTGCCTCCCTGCCAAAATGCCAGGTGAGAATATCTGACACTTTGAAATGGGTGGGACTTTTCCTTGCCTAATCTCTGGACTAGAAGCCATTTCTCACGGCTCTTTTGGTGGGAGGCAAATTTATTTTGCCTCTAAATTCTCCAGCAGCTCAAGGGTATCATACCCTCGAAACATTAATTAGGAAAGCAGGCAGAGGCAGCCTATAGCCAGGATGCAGAGGAGCCGGTCTAGAGCTCAGCAGCTGCCTGGGTTCAGTGAAAGCAGCGGAATACTTTGTGTCGAGGTTTTTTTCCTTTCTAACCTTTGATTCCAGAAGGAAAATCTTAGCGGGCTCCCTCTATAGAGATCATTTTACTTCCCAGATGTGGGGAATCTGTCAGCTTTGCCAGCTGCTCCCTGTAGGAAGGTATGTCTGTAACCCTCTAGTTTCTACCCTTGGGAAAGGGAGGAGTTGGGGTGGCCACGTAAGCTGCCTGGCCTGATTTTAATGCCTCCCTCAGGAAACTAGGCCATGGCAGGACAGTGGTCTTTTACGAATCCTGGATGCCTGGGTGGAAGCTGCTGTTAATTCAGGAGAGGTTTCTGTTGAGAAAGGAGCTTTCCTGGCTTGGCCACGCTCCCCTCCGTGGTCTCGGCTCTCTCGTTCCTGCCGGCTGACCCTTAGTGCCCCTTCGCACGTGGCAGCAGCGGCACTGGCAGCGGAGGGATGCGTCCTTCGGGCAGGTTCCCGGGGGGCGAGGGGGTGGGGGCGGTGTGCCCTCGCACCGCTCGCATCCCACATGCTTGGCACCTTGGGGGTCGAGCCCAGTCAGGCGCTTGGGCTCGGGCCTGACAAAGGGCTGCGAGCACCCGCAAGCACGCGGCTGTCGTGATGGAGATGGAAATCAGTGATTCAGGGTTCAGTGACCTGTCTCATTAGGGTCAGTCCTGCCTGCTCCTTTTGTCATGCATGCCTGATCGGGCAGGCTGTCACTCAGCCAGGGCAAACAAGCGTGTGCAGAGGAAATGTTGTGTCACGCTTACAGGAGGGAGCCAGAAGCCAGGCTGAGCCAGCTTGCTCCTTAAAACTTCCTCTGTGTGTGCTGCTGGCCTCGGCTCAGAGGATTGTCTTCCTGTGCCTCAGTTTGCCTGTGGGTGGAAAGCGGGACAGGGATAAGAGGCTTAGCAGCAGCCATGGGATAGGATGCCTAACTGGAAGTGCACCGCTCCATTGCTTCCGGCCGCTGATCTCCAAGCGTGTTGTTCTTGCCATGTCCCAGCCTGGAAGGTGAGGTAGGGGTAGATAAGGAGGCACCCCAGAGGAATGCCCTCGTGGATCTTCCTGATATTCCTCCAATGATCCCTAGTGGGGTGACACAAAGCAGTAGGATATCAGGAGAAGCCCAATGATTTATAATAAAATCATGTTTCAGACCGTATTTCTCTCCCACCTCTTTGTTCATTCACAAGATTTCCTTTATTGTTGTCTGCTTATGCACAAGCCCACCTAAAAACGCCTACTAATAAGATTGAAGGAAAATGGAAATCTTTGCAGGCTGCAAATGATCTCACCACAGCCACTGGTAAAAAAAAAAGACTGGCTTTCAAGCCTTTTACTTTACTTTCTGCTCGCTGTCCACCATTCACCTCCTCTCCCCAGAAAGATCAGGCCCCCTTCCTCTCAGGCCATGACTCCGTGGGGCCAGAACTGGCTCTTCTTGGTGCCAAGGGCTCAGCTGAAAGAATGGAGTCTCCCAGGGAAACCGCAGGCTGCAGGTCTTGGTACTGCCAACCTACTAGCTGTTTATGTTTCAGTTCCCCGCATTGCTAATCACCAACTTCTTGTTTTGTTTTCCCTTTTTCCTATCTTGAAAATATCCGTTGCCACCTCTCCAAGGAGTTCTCCTCCGCTCCCAGCACCACCATGATCGGCACCGTCACCTCCCGGGTGACCAGGAATGGGGATGCCATCAAGGAGAAGGATTTACTTAATCACGACGACTTGGCAGCAGACCGGGGCATGGTAGACGATATCTTTGATGACACCTACAAGGAGAAGGAGGGTCCCAAGCCCCCCATGCGATATGTCTGGAGGAATATCATCCTCATGAGCCTGCTGCATCTAGGGGCCGTATTCGGGTTGATGCTGATACCTTCTGCAAAGATCCAGACATTGGCATGGGGTAAGCACGTTCTTCCGCTTGTTTCTTGGCATTTGCAAACCTGTTTGTTGGGTGGTATTTTTTTTCCTCCAGGCTCACAGACTCGGGGAGGAGAAGGAAGGAAGCGGAGGTCTTCTGTTAGAAGAAGCTACTCCGCCAGCTTTATAGCAAGCTGTGGGAGGGCTTGCTAGTGTCTCTTGTAAGGTCATGTGCAAGAGGGAAGGATTTGGCACGGGACTGCTTGGCTACTTGAAGAGCAAAGTTGATTTGCAGGCATTAGGCTTGGAAGTAGCTCACTGTCACCTGAATGTGCAGCCACTTCTGGAGCGAAGCACAGAAAATGTTTGATGGAGTACTGTGACGGTCCCAGAAAGTTAGGAAGGTGCTAGCAAGAGCACTTTAAGGGGTGGCTGGGGAGGCAAGGTACAGAGCATTATTTGACATGAGGCTGCTGTCCAAAGACAAGAATCGTTCCTGTCCTTAGCAAAGGAGGATAAATCCTGCAGAGCCTCCATGTATGTGTGAGGGGAAAGAGACAAAATACAGCTGTGCTGAAGGTAAAAGTCAAGAGTTAAGTCCGAAGCTCAGGTCTTTTATCATTCTTACAAAAGCACAGATTAGCCCCCATCACCCCGGAACTAAGCCTGACAACTTACGAAAAATAAATAAGCATCTCTCCAGGCAGCAAATTCCAACGGAAAGCACAACCCAGCAGAAGGTAGCTAGGCGAAGCTCCCCTTTCTCAGAGACCTTGCCCTGGGTAGGAACCAAACTGCTCCTTTGACTGCTTGAAAGGCAGCTGGGCCCGGGGCCCAAGCTGCAGGGGAGCCTGGCTTTCCACGAGCCTTTGTGTGGACCCCTGGAGGAGTCAAGAAGCCAAACGGCTCCCCATGGGGAGGTCGAGAGATTGCATCCAGCTCCTGCTTTCCTGTGAAACAGAGCATCCTGAAACAAAAAGTGACAGTCTAATTTGAGACCTGCTGGCATGGCTTTTGGTTTCTGCCGTGTTCCTGGAAAGTGCTCATCCGGGAGCAGGGTCCTGGCCAGCCCAGCTGTGGACAGGGCCTGGAGAGATCCACCTGGTCTGTCACACTCTCAAAAGTCTGTCCTGATGGCTGGGAGCAGCAGGTATCACAGCTGGACTGGGAAAGAGATGGCTCCCTGGACAGCCAGACTGACTCTCTCCCTCTTAGACCACCTCAGCTTCTCACAGGCAGAGGCCTGGGCGATGAGCATCAGTGGAGGCCACCGGACTCGGTCAGAGGCTGGCTACAGCATCTGCAAAAGCAGAGGCACTGACATGTTCCCTATGCAGCCAGCACGGCCTTTCGAAGGGCCATTGTGAAAGACTTTGCTGGGACTTTCCCTTGTGAAAACCTAACAGGTTGTGCTTTTCCCTGGGGTAGCAGGGCTGGGCAGAACATGCAGCTTCAGCACAACCTTGGAGGAGTGTTCCAGGGCTCTCGGTCTGCTCTGTGTGTCCCATCCCCGGGGCTTTCAGCTGGAGGCTTGGCAGGGGCTGCTGGCTTCTCTCACTCGCTGATCTGACAGCCTGGGTCCTCCAACCCCAGCCAGATATCCTCAGGGCATTGGGGCAAGGAGGAGGGAAAAGGTTAGTCGGGTTCACTGGTTTCATTTCAAGCCGCTGAGATGCACTGTGATTTCTAAATCCATCCAACCCTTTTCCTTGAGCTTCCCTGAGATACTTTCGAGGGGGCTCGAGCATCTTGATCCAGAAGGTTAATGCTGCTTTGCATTCTGCTAAGTCCCACCTTACCCCAAAATGGTCTCTGAGGCAGTGTCTTTGCAACCGCATGCCTCTTTGGGATGTCTGTCTGTATGGCATCCCATGGCACTTTGTGGGAATCTGCCTTGCTTTTCACCTGATGCCAGTCCTTCCTCCTGCCCTCCCTCAGTCAGCTCTGATGTGACGTGCCAGTTGCTCTCCTGCCACTGTGAGGCACTGCGAGATTCCTCGGTGGCTTCTGAAGTGACAAATGCTCTGGGAATGGGAGGACACAGAGGTCGGAGGAACTGCACTGTTTTGTACTGGCTGAAGGTCCATCCTGCCTTACCAAAGCTGGATTAGTTCCACAGAGCGCCCTGTCCTGCATCCCAGGCACTTGTTGTGGGAGAGAACCACCCTTCCCGGCACGCTGCAGGCAAGTCAGAGCTTTCCCCTACGGTCCATTCTCCTCCAGTGCTGACAGGAGCTGGGATACTCTGATCCTCCGCAGGTCTGTCTTCTCAGCAAGGCTCCTTGCTCCTTCTGGCGTTGCCGTTTTTTCATACAAGGCATCTGTAGCTGTCACCTCAGTGACTTGGTGTTGTTTTCCCAGCACCCCTTGGTAGCAAGAAGAGGACTACGGTTCCCATTTTACACACAGCGACAGAGCAGCAGAGACTTGTGTTGCTTCCAGCAATACACCATGGGCTTATGGCAGAGCAGCTCTCCCAGTGGTAGTTCTGGAGCTGCTGGAGTTTTTTTTTTGCTTGTTTCTTTGTTTGTTTTTCCGATCATTCCTTCCTTAGGCTGTGTACATATAATACAAAATTAACATGGCCCCAGATGTTCTCTGCTGTGATGCTGCAGGCAGCTGTGGTGGCTGGTAGCTGATCTACATTCGATATTTTATTATAAGGAGCAATCCCCTGCTTATACCCTCTTCATCCAGGCCACTGTCTCCTTGATGTTCCTGTCCCTCTGAAACCAGTTATATTGGTGACTGTGTCCTCTTTTGTTTTCATTTCTCTGTGTGCTAATTCCTCTTTGTCTCTCAAGCTCTCCAGCCCTGCCTTCATCATTGTTCGCTGTTCTGCGTTGCTGTGTGCATTGTATCCCCTGATCTCTTTCTGGTACAGAGCTTCCCAGAGCAAGCCAGGGTTGTTGATCAGGTGAGAGCTCACCATAGCAAGAGCTCTCCAAGCCCTTCCAGCACTACGGCTTTCTAGCCAGCTCCCCTTTTATTTACTGTCTTCTCCACTGCACTTGACAAAGTCCTTGCACAGTCTTTTCAGGGATCATGGGCAGATTTCACGTCATTTGCCAAACGGCATAGAGATTGAGTCTCAAAGGGCGGGATGCAAAGGTGATTGACAGTTTCTTCTCTAGCAGCTCTGAGCCTTCCTGGAAACATGATTTGCCGGTTGTCTTCCCAACCCTTGGGTGCAGCAGACTGATGATGTTTGTGTTAACCCCTGTTGGCCTGGCCAACAACATCTACAAAACAGTCACCGTTCTTCTCGACGTGGTGCTCTGACAATACCCTAGCTCCCTGCAGTGCTGGCAGTGGCAGCAACATGGGTTGATACCATTTTTTTGTTGCTGCTGCTTTGGACCAAGGTGAATCTTGCCGGATAATTTAGGCAATTCTGACAGCCTGAAAATCTCAGTCAGTACTACCCCCAGGGATGTGTCCAGCAACATGTTTACAGAAGGTTTTTGTTACTTTCCCATGACGACTACTCCCCACTTAGTGTCCTCTCCAAGTTTAACTAGCAGGTGCTGTGCTTCTCTTTTGAGCGTGGAGGGGAACTTCTGATTTTGCCAGACAGGGAAGTCAGGTTTTAACAACAGTAGCTCTTATTGCTCTTCCTGAGCACTGTTGTGCTTATGCAGCCTGCAAACATTTTCTTGCCCTTGGTATCTTTCTCCTGAGAGCTGCATGACCCACCTGGCAAGCAGGGACTGGGAGGCAAGGAGGGAACAGTCTAAAGCTGTAGTTTTCCCTTGCACTGAGCAGAAGCTCAAGGACACCTCTTCATGTAAACATCCGTGGTGTTGACTGCTGGTGACAAGGGCTTTAGCACTTTCCTGGCTTTGCATCATGACTTGAGGTCTGAATCTGGACCCTGAAGACGTAAAGGCTGGTGAGTCATATAGACATAACTGAACGCGGAATGTTTTGGGTTTAATTTGTGGAGAGCTGAGTGCATGTTACTGACAGTGGTCACAATTCTTTGTATTCCAGTTGAATGGGTCACTGGGAACATCACCTGTGAGTTGACAATGTTTTGATACTTTGATATTTCAAATCTTTGATACTTCAAAGCACGGTGTGGAAGATGACCTTGAAACCTCATCTGACAGAGGTCCTAAGTCCTTCAGTTTGAGGCAGCTTCACAAGACGCCTGTGAAAATCTGTGCTACTTTATTTCACATTCTCTTTCCAATGTCATTCCTAGTGGATGATCTTGGAGATTTTCTTCTTCCTTCCCCGTGAGATGCTCATTCCCTGACTATGCAGTGATCGTCATTGTACCTGTTCATGGGGACAAACCCTCTGAATCACTAAGGTGCTGGATTCTTCTATTTCCCACCAGGCTTTTCAATCCTATTGTCCATATCCTGTCACTGTCACAACAACTCGTGGGTATGGCTGATGGAGCTAATAGCACCCAAGTAGGGTTTGGGTTGCTGTGGGGCTAGGTACCACATATGCATAGACTGAGAATCAGCTCCTTTCCTACACAAAGTGTCTGCTCCTTAGGTAAACTACTGCTGCTGTATATGGGCGAGAGGCGAGGCAACACAGGATTATAGAGAATTGTGGCCGTTGTAGTGACCTGGGATGCAGCTACAAGAGAAGTCAACAAGAGCTGCTGAAGTTCGTGGGCTTCGGATTAAGGCTGTGACTGTTCTATACCCCATCCAAAAGCAGTGGGTACTCTTGCAAACTTTTAACGAAAGTTTTCAGTCAAGGCTACCCGAAAGCAAGTACTGGGTTGTCTGGTTTCTGGGTCTCTCACTGTCGCCACCACATCTCTTCTGTGATTCCTTGTGCTTGCTGATATGTCTTCATTGATGGCGTCATCTTTTCCTGAGGGGAATATGCACAGGCAAATTCTCAGAATTGCCTGTACAAAAGAGATACAGATGAGCTTCCTTCTTGCAAAGCTTAAATGCCACAGTCCTCAGCCAGAGTCATCTTCCTGGAGGCCTCTCTTATAAAAAAAATTCCCAGTCAGCATGTGAGGATTCACTGGAGTGGGAAACCTGAACTCAGGGCTATAAATAAGGCCTGTACTTACCTAACCTGGCATTTACTTTCCAGTGCCATTGAAGATCATGAAGCAAAGTTCATTTCTGTCCCCAGTGCACCATTAACTCATGCCTGCTTGCCCCACAGGGGAGAGCTGGGCCCTTCCCCAAAGAATTTGCCCCCTACATCCATTGCAGGCTGATGATCTTTTCCACAGACTCCCTGTCTGGTGTTTCTTAGAGTCTGTATAGGTTGGAGGTTAAACCCAGACTCCTGGATGCTGCTCTCTGCTCTGCCATAAACTGCTTGTCACCCTTGGAAATCCACCTCAGCTGCTGAGGTGTGCACCGTAGGTATAAAGTTGGCCAGAGGTCTTATGAAATGCGGTTTGCAGGGTATAGCAGCTTGTGTTCAAGGGAGAATCGTGGTGAGTCACACTTCTGCCGCTGGTAGGAAGCATCTGAAACATCCACAGATGGGTTTTGTTGTTACTGCAGTGTCTGAGGACAGAGAGGTTCTGCAAATCAGAGTTATGTTAGGTGCTTTTTTTAAGGTTTGCTCTTCTGTATGAATCTGTAGGGATAGTGAATGATTTAAAATGAGTTTTAAAATCTAAAACAAACGGGGAACTGGTCATGAGCTGGTTCATAACTTTCAAGTCAGCATCATGGGGCTGGGTGAGACCTTCAAGGTGTCCAGCATAAATACTTTCCTGTCAGTAAGGCCAAAGAGGGACCTGAACCAAAAGCCCTGCTCCAGCATCTCTCCCTTCTCCCCTTCCAGGTTTGGCCAGCTTTGTGAGCTTTGATCAGCTCCACTGCCTCTTGCAAAGGCCAGATCCTACTGCATTTTCATCCCTCTTCATGCCCTATAAATCAGCTATGACCAGTGACTTCCTGGCTCCTCCAAGAGACTGCAGAGCTGCTGGCAGACGAGGCAGAGGTCTGCTGGTCCGGGGCTTGCGCTGCATGCAGCGGCAGCTGGGGAAGCCAAGGGAGAAGATGAAGATGGGAAGTCATGGTCAGATCAGCAGACAGGACAGGTCGCTGTTATACAGCGTGATGGGAGTGAGGTGGTTTCATGAAAGTTCAAGGGGCCAGAAGAGGATGTTTAGAGACTGGCTTTTAGCAGATAAGATATTAGGTTTGGAACGTAGAAAAACAAAAAGGACGTGACAGAGGAAGAAGGATCAGGAGATGACGGGAAATAAAGCCTGGATTATTCTGAATGAAATAACAGGGCGACAGTGCCTTACACATATCTCAGATCTCTGATTCCAGATGAGTTTCTGGCAGAGGATCTCTTTTCTGGGTTCAGGATAAGCTTAATTAGAGCCATTTGGTTGGACTGAATGGTATTGTCGAGCATACCAGTGATTCCTATCCACAAGTTTACGTGTGAGAATAAGGAGCTGTTTTCATGATTGATCCAATTGGCTGAAATCTGCAAATTTATACTAAGGAAGGAGTTTCCCCTGGGGAGCTGGGAAGAAGGTGTCCCTCCCTCCAGGGGACTGAAAGTGGATCAGTTGACCTATGCACAGATGTGCATCCTTCCCTCCCAGTGTCTGAGCTTGCAGGGCAAACCAGCTGTTGAATGCCCTCTGCCTTTCTGCCAAACTTCCTGACCCTTCCTTCCTAGAGAAAGAGTTTACTTTCAGATCCAATTTTCTTCTTATTCCCAGCTTCCTAGTGTAACACTGCTATGACCCTTATTGGGGTCTTTTCTCCATTTTAGTTCTAGGACCAGATGCTGGAACCCAGGTTGAATTCCAGAGGTCCCAGGATAACAGACCAGGGCAGACATAAACACAAGATCCAGAGGGAGAGGGATGTAGTTTTTCACTAGCTGCCAGAGGGGCAAGGAAACTCCTTCTGACCTGTATGGAGAGGGAACGCATGAAGCAGCTCAGAGCTCAACTGGGCCCATTAACCGCTGTGGGCATGACTTGCAAAGAGTTGTTGGCCTTGGAGTTTCCTTCCCGTAAATGGTGCAGGAGCTGAGCAGAGGGGAGGATCAAAAAGACCCTGGAAACAGGAGCCGCTGGGCAGATTTTAAGTCAGCGGTGGAGCTGAAGGTGAAGCCCAGGCTTCAGGGGCATGGTAGGTTAGATCTTTTTCTAGCCAGCTTCTGCTCAGAAAGGGAGCAGAAGAGAAGCCTGACCCTGGGCTTCAACTGTCCCCCTGAAGGACTGTAAGATCGTCTACCACCTCTAGGTGAAAAGAACGCAAAAGAGATTTAGTGAGGAGTGGTGGGATAGGAAAGCAAGACCCTTGATTATTCAGAGTGGGAGGAAAGGAGGAAGCTGTTCCCTGGCGGGCTGCAGAGCCGTTACCACAGGGCTATATGGAAGCAGTCACTTTGTACAATTTTTACAATCCTGCACCATGACAGATGGCACTATACTGAAGAACCAACCTTTGTGTCAAGTCTTGTAAGGGGGAGCCTCCTCCCTCGTCAGAGATGAAGAGCTCAGGTGATTTGTGCCACATTGCTTAGGAAGCCTGTGGTATCTTGGGCATTCTTACACTGATTTTTATTGCCCCAATCTGTGCTCTCCATGGGTTCCTCTCTTGCTTATACAGCTTTCGGGGAATGCCTGCCTTTGTATTGTTGTGCCTGAAGCTTTGCTGCGGGCTGTCTTGATCTAACAGCTCCAACACTTTCTTTTCCTTTCCAGCTGCTCTGTGTTTCCTGGTGAGTGCTCTGGGAATAACAGCTGGATCTCACCGCCTCTGGAGCCATCGGTCCTACAAAGCCACACTGCCCCTGCGGATCTTCTTGACTATTGCAAACTCTGTGGCCTTCCAGGTAAGCACCTAGTCAACATGCCACTGGTCCTCAGAAGGAAGTGCTCCCCCGAATCCCTGTCTCAGATACGAGACACAAGCTGATGGAGAGGTTCCTCTCTCCTACTACCTCTTGTTAGGAAACAATGCCCTTTCCATCCAACACTGCGGTGCTAGAGTCCGTCTCATTGTCTTCACCTTGTCTCATCAGAGGGTGACTCTGAGACGAACTGGGTGGGGAGAGGACTGTTCGCCAAGACCAGGGGTAGGAAAGCTCTCCAAAGCAGGAATGTACCCTTCCCTCAAGGTGCGGTCTCCCTATGCTTGCTCCAGGTCCTGTGAAAGAGGTGTGGAAGTGCTAAGTGCTCTCCTGGTGTTCAGGTTGCCTCACCCTCTTGCTGCATGGCTGATAAGCAGGGAGACATCTGCACGGCCCAGGGAGCCAGGCTGTGGAATTTGCTGCCGCAGGAAGACCAAGAATTTATTGAAATTATGCAGTTACAGAGTTGCTTCTCTGGTTTGGAAAAGTTATATTTAGGAATAGCCCTGTTATGTCACACCACTAGCTTCCAGAGAATCATCCCAGGTCAGTGACGGTTCAAGGAGAGAAGGGTTGGACCCATTCAAGAGCGGTGCAAGGGAGTGCAGGCAGCTGAAAGCACCGCAGATTATTGCCTAACTATTCGCAAGAGCACTTCACAGTCCACAAAGCAAACAAACTGGGAAGTCCTGAGGGAATGTAGAAAGTAGGAGAGGTGGCCCTTTAGAAAGAAGTCAGAGTGAAAACCCAGACTGATATGGCACAGAAAAATCCTGGTAGTCTCTCAGTGCTCTAACAGCACTCCATCCTCGAAAGGACTTCATGCAGGCTTGCTCCTGTGTAGGAAGTACTCAGGAGGGTGGCAGGGTGCAGCGTTTTCTGCTAGAAGAAGGTAAACAGAAAAGTGTCAGTGCTGTGCCCCTGAGTAATTCTCCAGCTGAGGTATGGGGGAAGGGTAAGGCCCAAGTGGGCCATGTATTTTAGAGACCGTTCTCTGCCTTTCCCCGCTGTGTAGCCGTAGCGGGTATCACTTCATTGACATGTAGTCAGAATGGAGCGAGGATGCTTTTTTCAGCCCTTTCTAAAACCCGATTGACTTTCCTGTTCTCTGTTAGTACCAAACTAGACTCTCTCATGAGGAAGAGGAAGGACCAAGCTGCTGATTCCAGCTACTGGTCCAGCACTCAGCCAGGGAAACGGGATGGGTTGCTGTGTATTGGCTCGTCCCACACAAAGACCATCTTTCACAGGGCTATAGGGCACAGGGGGAAAGAATTTGCTGAGCTGTTGCTGTAAGGGATAGGAATAGACAAAGATGAGAGGCAGACAGATATTTCGGCTTCAATAGGAACTAATCCGAAGTTTTACTGAAAATTCGGTACCATTCCTCATGGATTTCTCGGATGGTTGTAATACAGGCTTTAAGCGCACCAAAATCTTGGTGTAAAGGAATGAGTACAGGCTCGTTAAAATCCATGCTTAAAACTAGCCAAAACGGTGATTTCTTAATACGGATGTTGAAAACTTCGACTTTTTTCAAACGTATTGGTTTTGCAGCTTAAATGGAATGGTTGTGGGGCTGAAGCGGGGTACTTGTGGTCACTGCCGCTGAGGCGGTTTGTTTGTTTCTAAAGGGGGGCGCTTTGGTTTAAGACCATTTGATTCCCAAGGAGAAAAAAAAAAAAAAAAGTTAAAACCCCTCGCTCCCAAGTTAAACAGATTTGATGTGGCAATGCCGGGAAAAGCAAGGCAGGTTGAGCCCTGGAAAATGTCGGGGAGGAGGTGAGGGGCGGGTTGATCGATCCCAGGTGGCGCCCTACGGGGACAGGGTCAAGCGACCAACAGGAGCCGAGCAGGAGGGCGGGAGGCACCGACTGGCCAATGAGGGCTGGCTGTTGCAGGGGTGGGGAAAGAGGCTGACCAATCAGAGCCTGCGATGCTGTAGCGGGTGCGCAAACCGAAGCGTGAAGTCAAGCGGCGGCCAAGAAGAGGAAGGGCAGCCCGCCGAAGCGGCGTATGCCAAAGCAAATCGAAGCGGTTGAGCAAAGAAGATCCAACGCCTGTTGTAAAAGCCAAAAACCCTAAGCTCTAAAGAAAGGTAAAATGGCTGATACAAATTCAGGTCAATGGCATTCGAGTGCCTGAACATTTTAGGCCTTTTGTCAGTTGGAAGGGGATATCTCATCTCCAGCCTCGGCGCTAAACCTCTGTTCCTGTCGCCTTGCAGAATGACATCTACGAGTGGGTCCGGGACCACCGTGTCCATCACAAGTTCTCAGAGACAGACGCGGACCCTCACAACGCTATGCGGGGCTTCTTCTTCTCCCACATCGGCTGGCTGCTGGTGCGCAAGCACCCGGATGTCATCGAGAAGGGCCAGAAGCTGGACCTGAGCGACATAAAGGCTGACAAAGTGGTGATGTTCCAGCGGAGGTGAGTGGTGGGGTCAGCCCCAGCGCAGAGCCGTGCGGGATGGAGCAGGGACCCTGAAAATGGGCTGGGAACCCCAAGCGCATTTGGTGGAGCATGAGGAGATTGAGGGTATCACGCGAGAAATGCGAGTCTCTGGTCTGCCCAAGGCTTTGCGTGGGATGAGCTGTGAGAAATCAGCTGCGCCTCTCCTGTAGGAAGTGTTTAGGAGCTAGTGCTACCTCCAGCCCTCCCACACCCGTTTCTTGCCCGTGTACCCTGTAGCATCTTGCCAGTGGTGGGCTGAGCTTCCCACCGCAAAGCACCTCCACACCTGCCTGCCCACAGCCCAGCTGCTGCTTTGGCTGGCCTGGAGCCCACCCACAGGTGCCTCCGGGCTATCCTTGGAGATGTTGTGGTACGCTTTCCAGGCCATACCTCTGCCCCTCTCCCATCAGTCTCCGGTAAACACTGTGGTGAAAGAGGACTTGAAAATGGGGGCGTGAGAGAGGCAGTAACTGGAAAGGACAGTCTTTACTCACTGGTGCCTCTTGGATGGGGTATCTCTCAGCTGTCTGGGGCTATACTGGAACTGATCCCCAGAGGAGGTGAGCCTGTCACCAGGGCTGCAGAGACGGGGCACTGAACGCATATAGTAACCACTCTCACTTTGGAAGTCCCTAGTTCAGTCCCAGATGAACCAAGCAAGGTTTATGGCTTCCCTCCTTTTTGTGCCTGGGATTTTTCTTGTGGGTCATCACAGTGGTTCAGCTTCCTCTATTCCCATCCCTCTAGTGTGTCAGACCCCACATGCTCATCCATTTGATGGCGCAAGTGTCCCTTGCTTGCGCTTATTGATAGAGTGTATTGGTAGGCAGGGCCAAGTCCGCAAGGACGAGTTGCAGCACTGGGCCAGAGGTGGAGAAGGAACCTTCCGTGGGACTCTGCAAGCATGGAGTTGCCTTTATGGGGACCAACATAGCTGAGAAGTAGATGGCAGATGAGGCCAAAAGCAGCAGCTGGTGTCTGGAGTCATGGTGATAGTGACATTGCTTTGTGCACATGTGAGATTGAGACAGGGAGAGCAGGACTTTAGTTTGAGTCTCCTGCCTGCTGATAAGACTTGTGAGTCTTGAGGTGTGGCTTCTGCACTTCCAGGGCAAAAGATGCAGGGCTCAGGGGTGAGGTATTACTGCACCTCGTTTTCCCTGTATAGCTGAGCGTGAATCCTCCAAAGGGAGGACTGAAGCAGCCCTTCCTGTCCTGCCTCTGCCACTGAGCGCTTTCCTCCTGGTCCCTTCCTTTCCAGATACTACAAGCCCTCGGTGGTGTTGCTGTGCTTCCTGCTGCCCACTGTGGTCCCCTGGTACTTCTGGGATGAATCCGTCATCATCAGCTTCTTCATTCCAGCCATCCTGCGCTACACCATAGGGCTCAATGCCACTTGGCTAGTGAACAGTGCTGCTCACATGTTTGGCAACCGGCCATATGATCAGAACATCAACCCACGGGAGAACCCCCTGGTCAGCCTGGGGGCCCTAGGTACGTTCAGTATCCGTGTCTTTTGCTGCGGGTAGAGCAAGGACTGCCCCTTGGGACTGCAGCTGCTTCTAGGAATTTGCGCGAGTCCAGGTGTCCCCATTTCCCCCTGCACCCTTCCCCTCCAACTTTTGCATGTGGGGGTGTTTCCTAGGCTGGCCAGTGAGTACGTAAGGGCAGTGGGGTTATCAGCTCCCACCAGCTTCTCTCCAGCCTGGAAAGGACTTTGCTGCACTTAGCACCTCCTTATCTCAATAGCAATATTTTATTTACCCTGCTCGAAGGTCTCTCTGCCCCGTTCACCAGGCTGAAAAACGTGTGCTGAAATCTCTGCTTATCTGTCTTATATCCGTCAACTTGAAAACCAGCAGATGCACATTTGGACGTGTTCTCAGGGCAGCTGGTGGTTTTGGGGGTACTTGAGGATGAGACAAGCCAGATCATCTCATGTGTTTTCCTGAAACTTTGAGGATCTAGGAAAGTACATCCCAGGGCCAGCATTTTCCCTGATCTGTTCTCCCAAGCCCAAATCCTCAGCTGGTTTGCATCACTGTACATCCCTGGGGCTGCACTGATTTCCACCACTGAAGGATTTGCTTCTGGATTTTTAGGAGGGCGGGATTTGAACTGCAGATGCTCAGGGGGGTTAGGAGCAAGAGTCCAAGCGATGTCATTGAAGGGGTGAGCATTGAAGGCAGCGTTGACAGTGTGCAGAGCAGAGGGTGGCTGACTGGGGTAGATTGCTTGGTAGAATTCTGTCTGCATTACTCCCATGTGGAAATGCCCTTTAGATTTGGCATTAGGACTGCCAGTGTTGTAGGAGTACTGATTGGCCTGACTTGTTGGGGACTTGCTGCAGGTCTAGCTGGTAGCACAACCAATACTAGAAAGTTTCTTTTGGTGGCAGAGGAAAAGTCATTAGGGTTCCTCTGGTATTTTGGTGCGGTTGGTGAGCCAGGGCCCTTCTCAGTTCCTTGCCACATGTTTTTTTTCCTTGTTTTCCTCGGTCCTCTATGACTGTCGTGGCCTCATTTGGGCCAGCCTGGGCATGCTGGACCATGCCCAGATGAGATGGGGTAGATTGTAGAGAGGTGAAATTGGGCTGAGAGGAGCCTGGACTCAATCCAGAGCCTGTTTCATGTGTGCACCACCATGAAGGTGGTGCTTTGGGCCAAGATTAAGGGGCCATCACCTAGAGCTCTGCAACATCCTCTTCCTGGTCATATTTTGCAGGAGAAGGCTTCCACAACTACCACCACACCTTCCCCTATGACTACTCCACCAGTGAGTTTGGCTGGCGCTTCAACTTCACCACAGCCTTCATCGACCTCATGTGCCTCCTGGGCCTGGCCAGCGATCGGAAGAAGGTCTCCAAGGAGGTCATCCTGGCTCGGAAAATGCGGACTGGAGATGGGAGTCACAAGAGTGGCTGAGTTCCTGCTCCCTTTCACACACACATCCACACCTCTCCTTCCTCCTTTTTTTCTCCCTTTCTCCCTTCCTGACCCCTATGAACACGCTGGACAAAGGTTTAATGTTCTGTTTACTAACTACTGAATAATGCTACCGGTTTGCTTAATGATAATGAGTTTTAACCCCCTTCCCACACTGTATTTTATGTGATGTATTTAAGATCTAGGACTCTGCCTTTGTAATGCAAGGCAAACCCCTTTCCCTCCTCTCCTTTTCCTTTCTGTTCTTTCTCTCCAGCCCCTCTACCCTGTCTCCTGCTTTACGTTGTCCCGGTCTCTCCCTGGCAGAGTTGCTGGTAGGAAGCAATCCGGGAAGGCCCATCGCAGCCAACTACATACCATGGAGAGGGTCACTGACTTTGGCTCAACTCTTCAGCTGGCTGGTACAGGCTTCCCTTAACTCCATGACCTTCCCTCCAAAATTCCTTCCTCTGTCCCTCCTCCTTTTTCAAGGGCTGCTGACAGACATAGGATGGCTAAACTGCTCTCCCTGGCAACAGCAGCCTTGTCTCCTTCCCTTGCCATGAGAAGAGAGTAGTCTCTTTCCAAGATGTCTCTTGGGAAGTGTTCTCCCCCACTCTGCACCACACAGCTTCTCTGTCTGGGGAGAGGAGAGCCCCCAGACTCTGTCGGACCTCCAGCCAGGTCTACCGGTGGCCAGGGGTTCTGGTGGCAGCAGTGGGCACTGGAGGGGGAGCCTTGGTGGCCTTATATTACCTCCTCCCTCTGGCGTCACAGCCTCCCTCCCTGCATTGCCCGCTGTGCCCTGTGCCACCAAGGACTGAAGGCAGAGCCTCCTCCAGGCTCCACAGCCCCTTTGGAGAGCCACAGTGAGGAAGGGGACAGATGAAGGGGTGTGCTCCCACCATGGCCTTGTTACTGCTCAGCAATGGCACCCTTGGAGGTTTTGAGCCATCAGGAGCGATGCGGTCTCCAGCCAAGAAGTACAACAGGGAGGAATGGAGCAGGGAGCCTTTCAGCTCCCAGTGTCAAGAGACGGCATCCTTAACGGTCTAAGGCTTGTGACTGCGTGGGGGCTGGCTGGGGCAAAGGCTGTTGTGGCTAGAATTGTATCCTACCATTTAAAAAAATCCCCACCAGCCCAGGGTGGTTTTGTTCACCACCACTGCTGAGATTTTTGCTGGGAAACGGGACTTTTCCGAAATGGAGAGGAGGAGAAGGATGTGAACCAAAGCTCCACTGCTGAGTTAAGCTGCTTTATGTGGTGGAGGAACAGCGTCCTTGCTGGGTGGCAGGCAGGCAGGTGTCCTGGTGTCCGTGCCTGCCCTGTGGATCCGCATCCTGTGTTGAGCGCAGGGAAGGGGCACGGGAGCACCTGCAGGCCTAGGGAGGGGTGAGGGTGTCTGCAGGCGCAGGTCCCTCCACCCTCAGGGGCTCTGCTCCATCAATTAACAAGTGCCTGAGAAACAGTGACGCGGGGCCAGGCAGCACGAGGGGTTCAAGGGAGTTGAGACCTGCTGCCACTGTGGGCCGCCTCCAGGCTTTACTGCCCAGGGTCCATTCCCTGCTTCTCTGAGGGAGCGGGAAGGGGAGGCAAAAGCAGCTCCTTGTTAGTCCCTTAGCTTGCTTCCCGGCCCCCTTGGCGAACCGTCTCGCCACCTCACTCCTTTGCCAGCGAGGCAGGCAGCGAGGGCAGCTGAGCCTGTGGAAAGGTCAGTTATATCACTGAGCTGATGTGGGCTTGCAGCTCGAGGGTGTGCTGGGAGAAAAAGACCTCGTGGGTGTTGTTCCCTGCAATTGCATAGATCGCAGCTTGAGTTCAGGCGGTGGGTTAGGCGTCGTGACCTTGAGCCCCTCACTGGGCTGAACGTGTTTTTTTTCCCCCTTAACTCTCCCCATTATTACTAATTTTTATTATTATTAGTTGTAGCAATAGTATTGTTTTTGTTGCTTAAATGCATCAAATGGAGCTGGTGGAAAGCACAAGAGGTAGCCGAAACAAGGGGATGTTGGAGTGGGGTTTGCAGCATCTCCCTTATTCAGGCAGGCCAGGGAGGGCAGAGACGGAGCAGATGCCAACTTCCCCACCTCAGCTCTGCCACATAGCAGCCAGGCAAGCTTCACAGGAGCGAGTCTCTGCAGCTTCACTTTTTCCGGCTGCTGTNCGCTGTGCCCTGTGCCACCAAGGACTGAAGGCAGAGCCTCCTCCAGGCTCCACAGCCCCTTTGGAGAGCCACAGTGAGGAAGGGGACAGATGAAGGGGTGTGCTCCCACCATGGCCTTGTTACTGCTCAGCAATGGCACCCTTGGAGGTTTTGAGCCATCAGGAGCGATGCGGTCTCCAGCCNTGGAAAGCACAAGAGGTAGCCGAAACAAGGGGATGTTGGAGTGGGGTTTGCAGCATCTCCCTTATTCAGGCAGGCCAGGGAGGGCAGAGACGGAGCAGATGCCAACTTCCCCACCTCAGCTCTGCCACATAGCAGCCAGGCAAGCTTCACAGGAGCGAGTCTCTGCAGCTTCACTTTTTCCGGCTGCTGTGAAACTCGACGGGACAACTCTCTGATGTTCTCCTTAACAAGAGTGTTACTCAGAAAGGAAGTCCTTCTCCTCTCCTTTCCCCTCCCTGCCACCACCATGGCCTTGTTATTGCTCAGCAATGGCACCCTTGGAGGTTTTGAGCCATCAGGAGCGATGTGATCTCCAGCCGAGAAGTACAACAGGAAGGAATGGAGCAGGGAGCCCTTCAGCTCCCAGTGTCAGGAGACAGCATGCTTAGCTGGTCCAAGGCTCGTGACTGCCTGGGGGCTGGCTGGGGCAAAGGCTGTTGTGGCTAGAATTGTATCCTACCATTTTAAAANTCAAGAGACGGCATCCTTAACGGTCTAAGGCTTGTGACTGCGTGGGGGCTGGCTGGGGCAAAGGCTGTTGTGGCTAGAATTGTATCCTACCATTTAAAAAAATNGGGGCTGGCTGGGGCAAAGGCTGTTGTGGCTAGAATTGTATCCTACCATTTTAAAAAAGAAAAAAAGAAAAAGCCTTCCAAAAACAGAGAAACAGTGTTGACTCTGTAATTGCGGGCTGACTTTGCCCTAGTCTAAACCCCTCTGAACTCATAGAAGTCTCCAGAGAGGATGAATTTGTTCCAGCCAGTAATTTGAAAGGGGTGTGGGGAAGGGTGGGGAGGAGAATTATTTCCTTGCTCCTGGTGCCCTTAACGTTTTGTGTGGCATACCCTATGGTGGAGAAGCGTGCCGTGACATGCTGCAACATTTCACATCCTCTCCGCAGAGAAGCAGGGTTTGACATCAAGGATTCCTTTCAAATTTCAAGTGCTGATTCGGGTCCAGAATCTGGAATTAGGGTGGAAGCTGAGGAGCAGTAACCAAACAGTCCTGGTGTTTGCCCAGTCACTTCAAAGGTAGATTGGCAAATATCTCTGGGTGCCTTAATCTTTCTTTAATATACATAGGAGTATTGACAGCTATTTGCCGTATTTTTTTTTCTGAATTATGAACATGCAAGGGGTTTCTTAATTATTTAATTGCCTACATTGAACTGTGGGTGCAGGTGATTTTGAATGTATTTGAGTTAGAATTTTTGTTAGATTAAGAAACAGATACAACACTTTAAGTAGAACTTTGTTTGAGATATATATATATATATATACACACACACCTATAAATATATATATATATTTTTGGTGGCATGTTTGTATCCTGGACGCATCGTCTGTATGTTTAGCTTACATGAATCTGAGAGGTGGAATGAGAGAAGGCAGCAGTGGGACCTCATGGCTAGAGCAGCCGTTCTGGGACCTGTTCCCAGCTTCGCTACTCGCTCACTGCGTGATCTGGGACGAAGTCACTTAAAAACTCTCCGTGCCTCAGTTTCCCTATCTGTAACAGGGGGTTACACCCTGCCTCCCAGGGGTGGGGTGAGGCTCGCTGCCACCCAGCCAAGTGCAGAGGAGGGACGTGTACGTACCACGCGCACACCGCTGCTGGCAGAAGCATGGACTGGTTTGTTTTCCAAAACCGTTTCCCAGCCCCGTTGGTATTGTGAAGAGCAGATGTCCAAGTGTTGGGTGTTCAGGGAAGGATTGGAAAGTTGAATCTGCACATTGTCTAAGCTCTGTCACTGTTGAAATGTGAGTAGGATACGATTTTTCACAGCTTAGGGATTTCTGCATAGTAGTATCTCTGTTTTGTGTACTGGAAAAGAAAAAAAACTTTTTGAAATAATTTCTACTAATATGGAAACAGACATCTGGTTGTGCTGATCTGAAATTTTATTTGTTCATAATAAAAACGTTACTTTAAAACTTGTTGAACCGATGACATGGCGGGCCGGGCCCAGGGAAGCACGCGACACCCGGTCGTCGTGGAGAATGCCACGCGTTACCGCTTCCAAACCCTCCTCCCTGTCAGGAGAACCAGGGAAAAAACCTCTGGCTCTTTAAGCGCTGTGAATGAGCGGATTATAATGGCTTTCATACACCAGGGCAGCCCGGCCAGGCACACCCCGCCGAGGCTGCCCCTGCGCCGCGGGGTTACTGCAGGTTAATTCCAGCCAGGGCCTCTTGCCAGAGCCTTGCGGCTGGCGGAGATACATGCAGCATAACACGTAATACCGGCAGCCCATCTCCCCAGCTGGGCACGGCCACCACCGTGTCAGGCGGGTTTATTAACCTCAGCAAAGGGGAATTTTCCTCCTGCAAGAGCAAGCTACCCTGCTCTCCCCACCCCTTTTGCAGCTGGAGGGAAGTGAAAGCAGAAGGGGGAAAGCCCCAGACCGAATCTCACTGTAATGGATGTTAGCTTCGTTAGCTTCCTCGCTCCGCTACCCGACCGCCTTTCAAACACCCGATCATAGTGACAAATGAGGCAATGTCTGCATGGCACTAGCTTGCTCCATCAGGGAGCAGGCAGAGGGGATAGCTTTGTTTGCAGCAACTTTACCACCTGCACCACCCGGAGATCGCTGAGCCAGCCCGCATTCGCTGGCGTAGTCAGCTCCTTGCAGCTGGCACGCTGAATTCCTTGGCAAAACTGAGCCACGCTTTGGTTTCCAGCTGCAGCTTCTGCTGACGGAAAGCCCTTTGGGTGGGACAGCCAGAGCCGGAGCGCTGCAAACCGGAGCACAGGGGAGAGAGCAGGAGCTTTTGTCTGGGGCAGGGAGGTCCGGACTCTTCCACAGTGGCGTTCTCCCACCTGGAGGTGCGTGACCAGCCCAGGCAATGTGACGCATGGCTGCCCGGAGCTGTGGAAGCGCTCTAGTCGCAGAAGTACGTCCCTGGAAGTGACAGAGAAGTGCTGCTTCTGATAATCCAGTGCACTATACCGCCGCAGCCCCTCCTAAAACAAGTGAAACAGAGAAGGCAAATCTTCAAACCTCCTGATTATTCAGCCAAGCCTAAAAATAAAGTTAATGATCCCTCTGTCTGAATTTCATGAGAGTGGAACTCAGAGCTCGGCCTCTCCCTCTTCGTTAAAGGCTGTTATTAAATCCTGTGCTCAAAATATATATTCCTATAGTATCAAGCCCTTTAGGAGCACCAGCTCAGCATTTTGAGCTCGTTGCCTGGAAGTGTTTCATGCATGATTATTATTCCCAGTTTCCTACATAATCTGTGAATTTGGGTTGCAATTCCACTGCACCCCAACTGCTTCTCTGAACACCTCGCACCCACCAGGGGAGGCGAGGGACGGCAGGGTTAACGCGCCAGCCAGCTCTCCTGCGTAGCAGATGACAGGCAAACAAGCGCCTGCTTGTTCGGACCCAGCTGAGGGAGCGCAGGGAGGGCTGCGGCCCGGCGCTGCTGGCCGCCAGCAGCCAGGTGGAGGGTTCGCTGCATCTTCTCGCTTTGGACACAACACGCAGGAGATGCCGGTGCGGTCTCTGAGAGGACGCCAGGTTCCAGCTGCAATCCCCTCCCCAGAGCCAGGATGCAGCGGCCACCGTACACCCAGCCCAGGACCAGCGAGGGTGCCGTAGGGAGGGCAGCGATCCCACCCGGAGCTGCCCAGCAGCAGGGCTGGGTGCCAGCGCTGCACCGAGCCACGGGCTCCCGCCACAGCGAGAAACCAGCAGCTGCTGCTGACCCGCCAAGGGGGGCCAGGACCCCAGGAAGGCAGCGGGGACCTCTGGGGGAACGCGAGGGCGCGAAGTCCCAGGAGAGCACGCGGAGGAGGTGGCACCGCACCACGGCAGCCCCGCGAGCCACACGGGTGGAGCGGGCGGCACGTGCTTCGCGCCAAGCAGCCTCAGCCCTGCCCCAGGGCTTCGGCACAGGGCACTTCGCTGGCGGGCCGCGCTCCGGCGCGTGGCTGCGGCGGGGCCGTGGGTGCCGCGGGCCGTCCCCC
>VZSC01012130.1:106453-146394 GCA_013398225.1 Steatornis caripensis
GGAGGGAGGGGGGGGGAACGGGACGGGACACCCCGAAGTGGGCGGAGCTTCCCCGGGGGTTACTGCCGGTCACCCCGCGGCCCCGCGCGCACAACAGCCTACAGCGCCTGACCCGGGCAGGGCCAATCGGCGCCGCGCCGCCCTTGTCTGATCCCGCCTGGCCCAATCCGCGCCCCGGCGCCCGCGCTGCGTCTCCGGCTGGGTCACGGGGGGCGCCCGCCCCGCCCCGCTCGCGTCCCGTCGCAGCCCGCGCTCCGCCGCGGCGGGAAAACCCCGCCTGAAGCGGGCCCCGCACCCCCCGCCGCCTCGGGCCGCCGCGGGGCTTTACCCACCCCGCGGGACCTGCGGGCAGCGCCTGCCGCCGCCTCTCAGGGGCCGCGAGGGGGAAGGCGGGCCGGGGCGCCAGGAGAGCCACGAGCGCCCTCCCCGCGAGGGCCTGTGCCGGTGCTGCCCCTCGCCCCGCCGACGCGGCGCAGTCGCCGCCAGCTGCTGCCCGCCCGTGGTGCTGCGCCTTCACAGCGTCGGGCGCTGGAGCCACGGGAAAGAACGAGCGCCCTCGGGCTTGGCCTTAGAAACGGAGTGTAGAAAAATCCAGGGGGGAAAAAAATGACAGTCCAGGATGCGGGTGGGCACGCATCGTCACGCCCGAGTACGTGTGCGCACGCAAACGCGCAAGAATCGATCACAAAGCAGGCTGCTTCGATTTGGGAAAGGGGCTCAAAAAAAAAAAACCCCGGTATGATTTTCATACCTGCGAATGTTAGTTGTGTTAATGACGCTGGTCGTTTTGTAACCGCGGCGAAAGGTGGCATTGCGTGGAAGCAGCCGGATGCGCCCCTTACCTGGAATTCTTAACTAAAAAAGCAACCTGTAAGCTTACGGGTTTTTATTTCTCATTAAACTGCATGAAAAGATAAAGTGCTTTGTTTTTATTTCTCATTAAACTGCATGAAAAGAAAAAGTGCTTCGCAGACGGTGTTTTGTAATGGAGACCACAGTGACGACAGCTATTACGTGCCAGTTTGGCTTTGAAACAAACACAGCTGCTTGTTTTACATTTTTTTTCGGTTCTCCTAAAATAGCTTTTTACAAACCCCTGGTCTTTGTCAGTCAAACGGAAGAAATGCGTGTCCGTTTTCGAAATGCCTGTGACCTTCGGTCACTTTGTAAGCTGACTAAGCAAAATTGTCATTTTGACCAAATGATCCTAAATACTTGTCCCTTCATCGAGAGATGTTTCACATTCTGTTACGTTGACCCAGATATAAATTAAATTATATTATAAAATTAATGGTTTCTGAGCTAATGACCCGGTTCTGGTGACACCTGCCATGTGATTTTTAACATTCAGAAGCAGGAGGAGGCTTGCGCGGTCATAATAGCGCACTTCTCCCTTTTTGAGCTGCCTGACTAAATAGTGGTGCTCCAAATATCATGCATTTAACTGCCATTTTATCGCCTAAAATTGATTTGGCCTGACCTTGAATTCCAAAGAAACTATGTATAGATACATTGTTCTTAGGTGACCACTGGGAAGTGCATCATCAGAAAACCAACATAATTAATTTAAAAGCCCTGGAAGACTGTGGCTGTGATGGGGTCAGGGTGTTTTCTCACCTCAAGCAGGTGAGGGAGCATCAGGCTGCCCTGCACTCACCCACCCGCTATCCCCCTTCAGCCAAAATTCTTCCAAGACGACTTAGAGTTCAGGCATCTCTTTTAACAGGGCAGTGGTGGGGGCAGGTTTCAACTAACTTCAGCAATTTTAAGCTTATGTATGAAATCCACTCTGGTTACATAAGCATCCTCTAGAGTCAAGAGAGACAGGGAGGCAGCTCCCGCAGTGACTCACAGCAGCAATCCGAGATACCTGTTTTAGAAAAGGGTGAATCATCTGCTGGTGGTGCATCTGTAACTTCTATATACGGATACCTGGAGTAGTTGTTGGATGCCTGTCTTCTGGATGATGAGTTTGGCGCAATGAGTTTCACACCTGGATTTTAATGAGGAGAGCCTTCGACTCTCCAGCAGCGACCCACGAAAGCGCAGGCTCTGAGTGCTCAGAGAGAGAAACATGTCATTTGAGGCATCTTGGTGGCTTCGGTCTGTGACTCAGCTTCCTTGTTTGGAGCTAAGGAGGTTCAAAATGCCCCAAGAATTACTAGAAACTTGAAACTGGAAAATTTTAGATGTGCTTGGCAGATAACGGTATTTTTGGGTTTTTTTACAGAGGAGGTGGTAAACTTCTGGAAATTGTTGCCATAGGATGTCGTGGCGGCAGACAGCATCAACGGGTTCACAAAGGGTTGAGGGAGACTCACAGTAAACAAGGTCCGTAACCAGATGGTAAAAGCAGGGATGTGCCCTCTAACACACAGAAACACGGAAGTTTGTGGACACAGGTCTGAGTGGAGCAGAGCTCCAACAGCCCCCAGGCTTGCAGGCTCTCCCTAAACAGCCTGTCTGGTTGCCACTGATGGAGAACGACGTGGGGCTGGACGGACCATCGGTACGAAGCCTTCCAGAGGAAAGCTTCACACCATTGTCTAGCAGGTACGGCAGGATGAGGAATAGATACCAGTAGTTACCCTGCTCTAAACACTGCTCTCATAAATGCCCCTGTCACAGCGTGGAGACACAGAGGGCTGGAACCACAGCCCCAGGATCCCACCCGGCTTCGGAGGCAGCATTCCTGTTCCTCCATGTGATTCCTTCCAGATCTTCCAGTTCACTTTCCCCAGGCTTTGTTTTTAATACTCCAAGCTTCTGAGAAGTCCAGCCAACAAATTATCAAGATGTCTGATGGCACACAATAAATATTGGATCTTGGGGAATGAAGCTCATAACTCAGTTTGCCACTCCTGACTAACGAGCGCATCTCAAACTCATAAATGAATGAACATGTTCTTTGGACTAATGACCACGTAACACGCTGGGATTGATGTTGTGGAAGATATTGCAGACACATGGGAGTTTTCAGGAAATATCAAGGCTCTTTAGAACCACTACTAACAATGCACTAGCTTTGTTTTAATATCTGCATGGGATTTATTTTCTGTGTTTATGAGATTTTTGTCTCTAGTTTCTCCAGTTCCAGTTAAGCTGAGTCATGTGCAGGCAGAGCATAAGGGGTTGCATTAGAGGAGCATCAAAAATGGAAATTTTTGTTTCACATAAATTATCTATATCACTACCAGCTTTCATTTGGATTCAGAAAGGTGAAAAATCAAAGGAAAAACTTCCAGTCTTTTCAGATTTATCTGAAGACAGACGAAAATCTGTGATCTTCCAGCTGTCTTGTCTGGTTGACTGTTTGTGAGGCAGTTCTCTCTTTCAGCCTCAATGGTGTTTTCCTTCCTTTTTTTTTTTCGTTTGACTCCTTCCATCACACTATACATAATCAGCACCTTTGCACACAAATACAGCTGAAGAGTCTTTTCCCAGCAGAAGCTAGCAGCATTTCATTTTGAAAATACCCAAACCAGAACACCTCAAAACGGCCAGAACATTTTTTCTCCTCTAAGATGATATTTCTGGTTTCAGGCAGTGTTTCAATTACGATGACCACGTTTTCTGCTGGCAAGAGGTCCCCTCAGTGGAATTTAGCATCATCAGAAGGATGATGCAGTTTTATACCCCTTGGGCTGGGCCAGCCTGGAGTCGCTACTAATGTATTTGTTTGGTTCCCACTCTGCCATTGGCTTCTTACATGATACTGGGCAGGTCTCCTAATCCCCCAGGAACTGGTGCAGATGCTGCTTTCCTCCTTCCTAGATTTTCTGCCGCGCTCTATGGAGGAGAGACTTCACGTTCCACTTCTAGCACAGGGTAGCCAGAGTGTCGTTATGGATGTTATAACCCAAATGGCTGTGGTAGAAACCTGTCCTACCTGCTCAGTTTAGAGTTCAGCCATTCCTCTTTCTGTGAGGTTCACAAGGCAGGTCCTCGGGCCATCCCTCGGCCTTTGAGGAAAACCAGAGCAGAATAGCATCACATCCTTTGCTGCTGCAGAAACCCTNATCTAGCACAGGGTAGCCAGAGTGTCGTTACGGATGTTATAACCCAAATGGCTGTGGTAGAAACCTTCTGTCCTACCTGCTCAGTTTAGAGTTCAGCCATTCCTCTTTCTGTGAGGTTCACAAGGCAGGTCCTCGGGCCATCCCTCGGCCTTTGAGGAAAACCAGAGCAGAATAGCATCACATCCTTTGCTGCTGCAGAAACCCTTGCCAGAACCAAACTCCTGTGCTTTGAGAGACAGCAAAGCGCTGAAACTGAAGCACCCTCTCCCAGGAGGTGCATGCACAGGTTTTTCTCTCAAGAGACTCAAATCAGTTCTAACTGCATATTTAAATACTTAATGCTTTTGAATGATCGATGGGTTGAGGTACAGCTCTCCTAATATCTGGGTTGTTCTATGCCTACATCCTCATCTGTATGTCTTACGCTAACAGAACAGCACAGACTGATAATAAATGCTTCTGCCATGGGAACCAAACACATTTCATTCCTTAGCAGAATGTTTACTCTCAGCTGCTTCTTCTACCTGAGCAGGCACAGGACATACTGCAAGGATCAATGATTGCCTGACACGTCTTTGTCAGTAGCCAGCTCAGCTGAATTTTCCCTGCCTCGCTGAGTTACCTTTGTTCAGCCCCAGCATCATGTTGTGCTGTTACAGATTTCCGTTCAGCTGGAGAAAGCCTTCTCTGCCTCCTGCCCAGCCCTGCTCTGCCGCCCAGCAGCACAGTCGCTGAGCTGGGGCACAGGCGAACTCTAAGCTCAGCGAATGCTGAGGACAGTCTCTTTGCCCTTTAGTTGCACAATAAAGATACACCTCCCTTCCATACGGCCAGCACATACAGATATTTCTAACCCAAATATTTGCCTGGGCATAGCTTATGGTGTCAGTGCCAATGGCGTTCGACCCTCTCTGGTCTCCAAGAGGTAGGGCAGATAGCTTTCCCGGCCTTGCTGCATCAGCTCTAGCACAAAGGGTAGTATCACACACATACTTATAAAAGTGCTTGCTATTCACTGCCATGCTTAAATGCACAGTACTGCTCAAGGCATATGAAATAGTATAATTTATAAGATCAGGCTAGGATCAGCCGTTGCATCTTTCATGCAAACCCCACTTCAAAGCACATCAGCCTATTAAATGCACTCGCCTCCCTTCTGTGAAAGGCTGCTGGGGAGAAAAGAATCCATTTCTGTTCATCAGGGGGCCCCAGTGCAGCAATAAAAGAGAGCAGTGCTCACTTAGAAAGTGAGTTAGCTTAGAGATAATCCACCCCCTTAAAGATCACTCCCCCCCACCCTCAGTGAAAAATACCGATACGCTCTAGATTAGCTGGCGTAGGTAGAGTGCCTCCCAGTAAAAGCTCAGATTTAGAATCATAGAATGGTTTGGGTTGGAAGGGACCTTAACGACCATCCAGTTCCAACCCCTCTGCTATGGGCAGGGACACCTCCCACGGGACCAGGTTGCTCAAAGCCCCATCCAACCTGGCCTTGAACACTTCCACAACTACCGAAAAGGTGCCTCCTTCTTCCTGCATTTGGAATTAGCTTTTCCATGGCTGAGAGGACAGAGTTAGGCAGCTCTTCCTGTTGGGGGAGATGGGGACACCGACACAAAAATGTTCTTACTGCAAGACTGCAATTACGAGAGTACCATCTCTCAGAAGCAGGCATCAGAGCCTGAGAAACAACCTGGCTGCTGAAGAGCTGCTTGGCTGAGCCAGCAGGGAAATGGGAGTGGGAGCTAATTCCAGTTTAGGGCATGACATCTAACAAACGGCACAGTTGCGTGGTTGGCAGGCTGTCTGTCACAGACACATAAACAAATTTTAAAAGGAGAAGGCGTTTGGCACTGCAAACCTCCAGCAAAGTCCATGCAGAGCACGCTCTGTCAGTAAGGGCTCCACATGCCTCTGGTTTCCCAAACGACAGCTCTGTAATAAGCTGGGTAAGAAACTTGGCTTTGTGAAACGGCCCGTAGCACTTCACTGAGCACTTAAGTCCACAGCTAGTGACTCTTCTTTACTGACATGTCAGCATGGCCTTTTCATGCTTTCCTGCTGGTTTATACTTTTTATCATATGAACCATAAGCCACCACCTGTTTTAAATTTGTGATTCTGTGAGGGACTTCTGAATGCTTTTGAAACCTAACAGAAAACACCAGCAATGTAAAGACATGCAACATATGCTAACCTACGCACCTGCCGACCTCACCTCCACCGTCACAGGTAATAGCTACACAGCTCACTGTCAAGCACAGCAGCACAACCCTCTCCATTTTCCCCACCAAAAATGAAGTTACTCATTCAGAGTGTTTCTCCATTCAGGTTCCTTCAAAAAGCCAGCTCCTCCTGTTTTCTTGGTTACACTAGTGAGATCCCCCTGTGCCTCCTGGTTCCCCTGCAGCTGACCGTGACGTGTGTCAGAGCATCGGGCTGCTGGCAGATCAGACCAACTGGGTCCTCTCCCTGCTGGCGGCTCCAGTCGCACTGAAAGCCATCCCTCCTGGTAAGATGGGGAACAAGGCCTGAGGGATCTTGCAGTAGGGGAGGGCCCGTGTAATGGCGATCAGGAGCCCACAGACATCTCTATCACAGTGTCCCTTTACCCAATCCTTATTTCCAGCCGCTTTGGCTGCTCAGGGCAGAAGCCTCTTTGGAGGGTCAGACTCCATGGAGGGGAAAATGCAGGGCTGGAATTAGGAAAAATTTGAGAGCACTCACCTCTTTCCTCCACTGTGGACACCCAAGATGATAAACACTCCTTTCTCCAGGCTTGCTGGGTGGTGTTAAATTCAGGCTTGCCAGCTACACACCAACTACAGCCCAGACTTCTTTGGAGACCCTTGCTGTGCAGCCAGCAAAGGTGTTTCTCTTTCTGCAGCGGGAGACCGAGACTCGCCTGGGAAAAACCAGGGAAAGCCAACCAAGACCATTGGGGAACAGACTGAGGCAGCGCCACTCACAGAGGAGCCAGGCTAACTGAGACGTGCTGGAGTAGACTATCTCATTAACCACATGTATAGGAAAGCCCCAAGCGAACTTATTCACAAGTAACCAGTGCAGCATGCCATATGGCTAAGATCCCAGAGAGCTCTCTCCTGGTGTGAAGGCTTGGGCCATCCCGCTCTGCTATGTTCTCATCTACAGCAGAGGTGTAATTTGCTAGCTGCTGAGTGCCACGCAGTTACAGTGCTCCTCTTATCCCTTCTAGAGTCTGCAAGGAACTCTATTCTTCACCAGCAGTCAACAACACAGCTATCGGAGGAGGTTGTCGCTTCATATACGAGACAGCTGGACCATGAAAAACCTCTGCATGTCCAGATTCAATTCTGTAAAGTGTTAGAAGTAGTGTCCTGAAGACAGAAATGCTGAGACAGGACAGAAGTCTATGGATACTGTTAAAGTTCAGGAACCAGAATTGGTCTACCTGAAGTTGTTACGTGTTTATATACCTCTAAAGGGTATAACTGAATAGTTTTGGTTGAAAGGGGAAACAGGAAGATTGGTCGTGGGGTTGGTCACATGCGTGTCCAAGCACACGGTTTAAAATGGGAAGGGAATCACATCTCCATGGATGGAGAGATCCTGGGAACAGCAAGGGAGGGGTGGTACCCCAAACAATCTGCAAACACAAAGGAGAGCTGTGGCAGGGAGCCTTGCTTTGCGTCACATACAGGCTCTTAGACCAGTTGGAGTAGATAAACGTCAGCTCCATTCATGTAAAGATGATGGTGTCAGTGTGCCCAAGTACCAATCCACCCAGCTTATTCCCTACGAATTCGAGCCCACCTCATGCCGCAGCATCACATACTCTGCCAAGAACATACAACTTCCACCACCTCCGCAAAGTGCTACCTCCTATAGTATCACAAAAGCCCCATTTGTACAAGTTTGTGTGTATAATTTCTATATGTTTCTATAGATTTGGATGGAGAGATAGTTACCAGAAAGCATCATGGGCCAAAGACAAGAAAGATAGATCTTGAGAAGATAGTATGTGGAAGTTTCCCAAGGGCCAATAAGCTTTGGAAACAAGTAATCCTGATGAATTTGCAAGAATTGATAAACTTGCAAGAATAAACTTTGCAAGAATTGATAAACTTTTAACACCAGAGCCTAATGCTGTACAAGGCTGCCAGCCCACATTAGCACGTACAACAGGTTGTATAACTTGGATCACACCCAGGAGGGCAGTGGCTGCTATATGCAGATGAAGAATACAGAGTTATGTATACAGATGGTGAAACAAAATGTCCTCTGAAGGAATTTCTAAAGACCTGCCTAGAAGCCAGGGGTGCGTCAGAATGACCTTCTGCTTCTGAGTGCGCACGCTGAGGTTGGTCTCCCAATGGTTGCTCCAGCTGGTAAGTGAACTTGAATAAGTGGTGTGTTATGTGCATAGTTACCTGCTATTACTAATAACACCTCGATTCTATTAACAGCAGCTAATGAATAAAAGATACTTTAAGAAATAGCGTTTGTAATCTGTGGTTTCCCCTGTCACTATCCCCTATCAAGGAAAAAGGAATTTACACCACCTGTTTGGGAGAAACGTGCTAAAGAGAGTGTGGCACTCATGCCTCTTCATGGTGGGACCTGCAGACCCAGTCAGGACAGACAGTGTTAGCACAGGACAGGTTCTTTGACCAAACAAGCCACTAGCCATGAAATGCTTCGTTGAAATCCCAGGGAAAACCTTGCCACTGCTTGCCAGAGGGAATCGGTGGCTGTGGGGAATATATTCCTCCTCCCGAAATGCACTAGAGGAAGTTCAGGGAAATCCAGCCCTGTGGAGGAACTGGACAGGAACCACATGCGCGCTTGTAAGGGCAAGATCTGTTCAAAGGGAGAAGGTCTCATGTAAGAGCCAGCTAACTGCTGTCTGCTCCGTCACCCACACATTGTCTTCCCTGCATGCTTCAATGACCTTGAACTGGCAGACCCACCTCTGCCACTTGGTCACTCTGCAGACACGGGTTGTCCCTTGAGTCTGCTGTTTTTCTAAAGCATCTCCATAGGTGATGCCTTGTGGCTGCCAGTGATATCCAGAGAAACTATGCAGACTCAGCGCTTCTAATGCAGAAAAACAACAAGTGTTGCAATTCACACCGCTGCAAAACAAATGAGAGCCACAATGTTTTATCTCGTAAGCCTCCCCCTCAATCTGCCGCCAGGTAATCTGCATTCCCTCCTCTCCAGGGCTGTCAAGTCTGTACTTCCACTTAAGGAACAGACAAATTTTTCCATCCATAAAAAGAACATGAGGTTGTTTGAATAACTACTGCAACAAAACTACCTTTATTGAGTCAGACCAAAAGTATTCTCTGACTAACCACAGCCAGCAGCAGATGCTTAGAGGCCTATAGAAGAACAGTCAGATTATATCTGGACCTTTATTTTTAATAACTACCAACAGCCTCATCCTCTGCATCCTCTGTGAAGCACTCCTTCCATGTAAGTGCTGAAATGCTTGAGCCAGATCACACAGCCTCACAGCTCCTACCCTAGAGAGAGTTTATAACCCAAGCGGCAAAATCCCCATATACAGACACAGGCACAGAGCTGCCTTGCAAGAGGCAGCCCAAAGCATTCATGGCAAAGCTGAGAATCAAATGCCGTCTCTTGACACTGGGTTATGTTTTCAAAACCATCTGTCCAAAACATGATGGAAATGATTAAACTAAGGAAACAACGGCTTTGACAGGTGAAACTTCCTTCCAGATTTTCTGGCGGTGTTCCAGCCTTGGTCACTGAAATTTCACACGCACACCTGACTGCTGCGAGCGCGTAAGCGTGGTGCTAACACACACCTAGCTGAAACGCCGTTCGAGCAAAACTTTCTGCTTGGTGAGCATATTTCCTGTTGTCTCCAGTAACTCCTTCAATCCCAGCCCACTGGTATCAGCAACATCATGATTTATTAAGACACAGAGCAGAGTTTTTCTAGTGCGCTGTCCTCCCCATCACTGATGAGGTCCTGGCTTTGAGAGCTTTCTGGGTTCAGGCAGCTGGAGCTGGCAGCCCCGTCAAGCTGTGGTCAGCAAACATTTGCAATCAGCAACTGAGTTCCTGCTGTCACCTGCCCACTCGGGCAGAAAACGAAGTGCTTTGCTTTTGTGCCCAGCACCTTTCTCTGAGGGCAAAAGAAGGTCCCTCAGCCTGTGGGACCTCCTGAGCCCACGCGTCGTGCACAGCCGTCGGATTTGTTTAATGCCCAAGCAAAAGAAGCCAAATTGGGCGTGATTGAAGAACAGGGGAAAAGTGAGCTGGCTCAGCTCTACTTTAATGATATTAGTCATGAATTTTTACTCAAAGTTCTCAAAGCTTGCTTTCCTTTTTTTCTCCCTCTTACCTCTTTCATCTGTGTGAAACAGATGATGTCAGTCCTGCTGAGACAGTCCTGAAAATTTTGCTTAGCTTTGACACTTCCACCTCTACCTCAGACTTCAAGGAAAGCCTATGGGATGTCAGCAGCTGTAAAGCTAAAGGGGCTCCTTTCCAATCCTCTCTGCCAGTGCCAAAACATTGCCAAATCCCCACACTTCAAGCAGAAGCCTTCCTACTTCAGAAAGCAACATGCCTTTCCTTCTACCTCCCCCTGTGCATCAGCAAGCAGGGTAGCTGATGGCATGGCTCCAGTAGCCTCTAAAGCTTCCAAAACGCTGCTGCCAGCGACCCAAGCAGATGCCACCTCTGTCCGGCAGGGTGGCATTTAGAAAGCCATAGGGTATCAAGTGAGAGTTCTCCAAGGCTGTATCACCAGACTTGCCAGAGAGGGGCCAGAAAGAACCTCAAGATTAAACCTTTAGGAGTTAAATTAATTACAGTGCAGATGCAGTGGGTGAGGGAACTGGTATGAAGCAATTAAGCAACACACCTACTCAAGTTAAACCCCAGTGACATCCACTCCCACCTCTCAGAGAGGTGTCTCTGGTCTGGGCCGATATGCAACAAGGTGGACGTACCAGCTCCTGCAGCAACAAGGTAGAAATTCCCAACTCCTCTTTCCCCCTGTCAGTCTCATGAGGATAAAAATGCGTTTTTTCGCAAGATGCGTGAAACCTGAACTAGACCGGGGCTGGAGAAGCTTGTATGCTCATTCCCACTCTGCCATTGACCGGCTGAGCAACCTCAGCCGTGCCCTCTTGTTCCTTCTTCACAAGACTAATCCCCACCTCACTGAGCTTTATGCAACACACCCCTGCTGCAGCTTATGTGATACTGCTGCACCCGTTAAAGGAGTAATTGCACCTGTCCTAGGTGGCCAGAGGCTTGGCAAATCAGTTGGTTTTGAACCATCCAAAGGCCTATTCGACTCTACATTCTTGCCCAAGATCTTTTTGCAGGTGGAGGAAAAGAATCAATTTCAGATCAAAATGCTTTTAAAAATTTGACCTAATGAAGTAATGGAAAGGTTTGCAATTCGTTTATTTACTTAGCGATGAAATAGCAGAGGACATAGGCTCTGGAAGCCTTTCAGCTAGAATATCTGCTTTTCAGATATCAGAGGAGATACGATTGCTATTCAGATCTAGTAAGGTTCCCTGTGGACACTCTTTGAAGATCAAACATCTGTAATTTTGCCTCACACAGGACATCCTGCCAACCACCACAGGGACGTAGTCACACTAACAAAAGTGCCAGATTTTCTGTTTGTCTGCAAGCACCAGAAAGTTGCTGTATCTTTGGCTGACCACAGAAACCTGGGAACAGTAAACCTCATGGGTGATAAGACTCATGCCAGGCAAGGAGGAAAGCGGCTGATCGCACTCTCTGACATGGGAGTAGCAAGAAGTTACTTAAGCACAATGACCTGATGAGGCACTGCCAGCACACAAACACCCGCTAAGGCTGAAATCACGCAACCAAGATAGCAGCTTGGGCACAGACCTCATTGAAGAGGGGGGCCTCAGCCACCAGCTCCTCAGATGACACTTCCGGAGCATTGCCTCTCCACCCAAGTATCTGCAAGGTCATCAGCTGAGAAATATTCCTGGCTGGGCCAAAGTCACCCCACAGCAGACCTGCTCTGGCATAGGGAAAATCGACTACGGATTGACTAGTAAGTTGTTCAGAGACCTGAAAAACAAAGCTCTCCTATCCCTCTGGAAGAGGGCACAAAGGTGCTTGAAATAGCAGCTATGTCCCCAGAAGTAATTCATATGCTTCTAGACCCTAATGATATCCCAGCAACAAGCGGAGAAATGCCACACAGGCAGTCAGACTGCCACACCACCATCAGACAAGAGACTTCCGCAAGCCTTCATTGCATGTAAGGCCAAGGACAAAGGCGCTGCTTTCCTCGAGGGCAGGGGACTCCAAACTGTCAGAAACACTTACAGGCTCTGGAGCCTCAGGATTGCTTCAGGTTCCCAAAATCAGAGCCTAAAAGCATCTCTTTCACACTACCCAGGGCATACCTAATCCCAGAAAAGAAGTGAAAACAACGGAGAACTGCAAAGATAACACCTTCCTCAACGAAGTGTGCTGTGTTTCCTGAGAGCAGGCCATGCGTTGCTTTGTTCCCCTTCCCCTGCACAGCACCACTTGTAATAATAGAGAGTTTCTAAATACATCTGCTGCCCCTTTTCTCTAGCAGCTGCTTTACTAGCCTTAAACAACTGCCTAAACCACAGACTTTCTGAGGCTTAATCTCTAAACCTGCACTGACTTTAGCTGCAGCCCATTACTGCCCTAGCACATATTAGCAGCAGCAGCAGCCTACATATTCTCATCCCCCAAATAACCTTACAGAAGTTCCTGTCCCGGATGGCTCCTTTTGTAGGAAAGCACCACTGCTCAGCTGCCCACTCTCCCCCACCTGGAAGGGGGAGCAGGCACAGCTGAGGCTCAGCATGGCTCCCTGTAAGGCCTCAGTCCCCCTTCCCTCGGCAAAGTTGCAAGCTTGGGGTAATTTCAGTACAGACCCTCGAAATGCCCAGGCTGGGCCCGTAACTATGCCTGAAAGAAATTTTTTAACATATTTGAGTGAGCGTAAGGGAATGATGCACCATCTTAGCCTCGCGTAGAGGACATCCAGCCCAAGGTGTACATATGCAGAAGGCGATTTTGGAAATCCTGCCAAAGATGCTGTAAAGCACTCAGTTTTCAAAGGTTGGGGGCTCTATATTTTCCCGGAAATTAGGATTAGAGAGAGGTATATGACTGGGGTTTTTTTCGCTAAGTATTTCTCAGTTCTGCTCTTGGAAACTCGCTAGTAGTCACTAGTTCCTTGGGAATTGTGGCTTTTGTCCTCTCAAGATAGCCCAGCAAAGAAGGAGGGAGAACAACTCCAAATTACCATTTAGCTGTTGCTACAAACAACATATTTGGAGCCATCTTCTCCCTGTTTTTAGAGCGCTTACCACATTTTGGCTGTATGTGCTTTGACTCAGCTCAGATGAAGCCCCAGCAGTGTCTGCTGGTGGTCCAAACCAGAAGAGTCACTCAGCTCTCGACGAGAGGTATCACACGTAGGACACACTGAGGCTGAGGTCATGAGAGGACATGGCAGTGGGCACTGTTGGGACATTGGGAGCAGAAATCTCAGAGGACCGAGTGATTTTATTGGGGGTCCTGCAACCTTCCTCGCCACATGTAGGGCGCTTGCTGCTTCGGTGCATGGGGAAGATGGTGGACATGGTAGCACGCTGCTGAATTCCCCTCTACTACATCATTAATGCAGTTGCTTTGGAGAGAAGGGGGAGAGACCCCCAGTTTGATGGAAATGCTTACAGACTCCTGATATCCATATCCTTCCTCTGAGAGGAGACTTTGCTATTGGAGTCAGCTTAGCAAACAGGATGCCTTTTGATTAGTCAGTTGTTTTCTGGGCTGGTATGGCCAGAAACGATTGCAAACTGCTCTGCTTTTGGCCAGACATTTGATAGAGTGCCACATTATATATTTATTAAGGGAGTGAAGAAATCCTAACCGGACAAAAATAGCAAGGCTTGGATTAGAAACTGGCTGGCAGATGAGGAACAGAGGTTCTCTGTTGCTTCAGGATGCCTAGTGTCACCAGAACGATCCTGCGCAGTGTTGGTGTGGGCCTGCTAAGATGGGGCAGAGGAGACACGGAAGATACAAGACTGGCCTGAGGAAGCACAGTGAAAAACACCACCAGGTCTTTTGGATGACCGACTAGTGTCTTGATCAAGAGAGGCAATGAAAAAGGCTCTCTCTGGTAGAGGCTGCACACGGATCTGCTCCTTGCAGCCCAGCAAAGCTGGAAGACATACCGTTGGAGGTAGAGTGCACGGTGGAGTCTGCTCTTCTGCCGTGCAAGATGGGAAGTTCACTCTCTTAATGACACGTGGAGCAGTATTAGTGGTCCTCACATTAGTTATGGAAAAAGGTCAAAACCTCCTGTTTAAAATGTCCTCTGTCAGGCTTCTTTTAGTCAACTGATACCTCCTGCCGCCCGTGGTGTTTCTAGTGGGTGGTTAAAAATGGAAAAGGGACTGGAGGGTCCGGTCTACTCAAACCTTTGGTTTTTGCTCCCTCTTCAGACGGGTCTAGGGTATCCCTTTGTAATGAAGGTACCAGTTCATTCTGCGGTGCCAGCATGCTATTAGCCCTGCTCTCTATGGAGTTGCTCTCTGCAGAGAACCACCACAATTGCTATAAAATCGCACTTTGGGATCCGAGACCAGGAGTTGAGTTCTTTTTCCCGCACAGAGGAAAGCTTCTAGCAGGCGGAGGAGATGGCGTACGCATGGTGTCTGAGGTGCCGTGCTGCCTCTTGGAGGGCAGGCACCTCTGTTCACAACCCACAACACCTTCAGTCACTCCAAACCCAGAAAGTGGTTTTGCATACGCACACTTTTCTCTGTCACTTATCACACATGTGATCTGGAGTCAATGTGGCCAAAGGACTGTACAGGTAAATTAATTCATACAAAGACTTTGATGCTCCTATTAAGATAATAAGTGAAGGCTGCCTTCAAGATCAAGGTCTCCATTGTGCTGGGTGCTGAACAAACCCACGCTGGGAGATACTCGCTGTCTCCAAAAGCTTACAGTCTAAGTAGACACTTGAATGGGGAGGGAGACTGAGGCATGTGAAGGAGGAATAATTTATCCATGATCAAAGGCTGAGCAGGAATTGGAAGCGCCTGTGTCCTGAGCAGGACCTGCTATCTCCTCTTAGCATCACCTCTACCAATGACTGATACAGTCTGTAAATACTCATAATAAAAGGCCTCCCAGAAACAAGCCTTATTTAAATTCCTGAGGACATTTTGTTCTTTCTCTGGTTGCAAACCACGGGCGGGCAAGGGCTGTTCCAGCAGCTGCACGCAAGGCTTCAGACGTAGCAACAGCAGGCAGACCACGGCTGTAAGAATGACTCCTGTCATATGCAATCACCTAACAGCACGCCCTGTGGTGCTAATAAAAAAAGCCCTTCACAGAGTGCACAGTGTAGGTTATTAGCTGAAGTAAGAGCTGAGGCAGCACCGCCATCCGTGAGTCGGAGAGGGAACTGCAGGGGGAATGCGTCCGAAGTTGGTGCCTTCATTGCCACTGCACGTTACAGCCTCCTCTTTGCTCACCCTGACGGCACGAGGTCTGAATCGTGTGGTCATATTTCTGAAAACTGAGGAGAAGAAGGGTGGGACTCTGCCCCCAAACAGGTACTACAATGAAATCTGACAGCAGAAAGTCTGGGAGTTAGCACGTGCTTCGCAGTAGCAACGAGTTAGGACAAAACTACCCGAAGTACATCACTCCAGAAAATACCACCCCGTGATGTATTAATATGGACGTTAGTTTCTTCTGATGTGGTGGTGGTTGGGGTTTTTTGCCACCTTCTCTCTTGGTGTGGCAATGAATGCTTTGTCCTCGAAACACAGGGCTCATTCCTACTTTGCATGTGTTAACGTGAAACCAGTGCAAACACCGCTGTTGAGTTTCACTCTGAGGCCAGATGCAGGTCCCCATGTAAACTCCGATGTTTGGGAAGAGCTGACTTTATACAGGATCCTTTTTTGCTCCCGAGGCAGTGCCACCCCAGTGTACTGGGTTCTCAGCTCCCAGCAACCTCAGGCCAGAAGCCAGGATGTTCTTGCATCTTCTTCGGTAGGGTAATGCCCTTCTCAGCCCTGACATGCCATAGGGGTACCCTCAGTCCCCTCCTCCTCTCCCTAGTAGCAGGCTATGGTCTGGTCTGGTTTAAGCTCAGATGTATGATACAATACACTATCTCGCTGCCTGAGTGTGGGCAAGGCATTATCTGTGCCATGCCTAAGTTAGTAGCCTCCAGTCAACGGCTGACACTTCGTAAGTGAACTGAGAGGCTGCAGTAGACCATGTCCTGGGATGCTCCAGTGATGGAGGTCAGACAAGGATGACTTTGTAAAACACTCATACAATGCAAGCTTGACTGCTATCAGTTGTGACAAAGGAACATAATCGGCCAGAACAAGGTTCACCATCATGCATTAACTCCCCTCAGCAGCACCTGACCAGCATGAAGCCCTCTCCTCGCTGTGCTTCAACAGTGGCGCTCAAGAAATGGTTATTATTTCTAGCCATATTTCTCTTCCCTTCACCCTCTGGGTCTCTGTTTTTTATAGCCCAGTGGAAAATCTTGATCAGACCACAGCCCATGCTTTTAGCCTGTAACCAAAATACCTGGTCCCTTTAGACAGGAAAAGAAACACCTCCTTCAGAGCGTGTTATGCGTCAATAAAGCAGCTCTTTGTGGTGGCGCTCATCAGTGGCGAAACCTCACCCAGGCTGACGCTATGAAAGCCCAGGGGCTTGTCCCCAACAGGCCAAGAAACGTGCTGCTTTATTATTTATGCAGCAGCCTGTTTCTTGGGACACTTATAAGAGAGGTTGGGCTTGTCCAACAACAGTGTATCTGCAACATTTTTCCAATAGCAATCAATAAAAGTGCCTCACGCTTCAGATTTTGACAGGAAGCTGGATCCTGGCTCTGTCAGCAACGGCATTTGCAAAGGACTGGTGATAGATTTTATTGTGGCAGTTTACCCTGACCATCTTGAAGCTGTTTCTTCATCTTGGCTGTCTGATTCAGCCTCCGAGCTCCTCATTATCACCATTTATTGGGACTGCTGGACTATTTGGGCAGAAGAGACAGTCCCTGTCAGTGCAGATGACACTGGGGAATGCCGCAGCCAGATCCCGAACCCTGGGTTTTATTGGGAAATGAATTCAGCTTTCCTTACAGCTCGCCGGGGACCACAGCACCCTGTGGGCTGATCTCATGGTCACCACTGAAATGCAGCCACTCTCAAGGCGAAGAGTAGCAACAAGTAACACACTGAAGGCCAAGAGAAGTTCTTGGCCAAGGACAGAGCAGAAAAGATCCAGTATTTTAATGTATGAATACTGAACGCATGAAATCTCTTAGGCAAACAGCCAGGACCCACTCTCAGCAAGTTTTGGGCAACTCAGAGACGTCCTACGTGTCTTCTCAGCCTCGCTAGCTCCTGTGATTTATGGCAAGCCTTTTGACATGCAGTGTTCGTGGGCAAGCCAGATGCCCCGCAGCCCAAGACTCTCAGCTTGCCTTTCGTGTGAGAGAACAGCACGTTCCCAGCCCCGCCAATTCCAGAGGAAACAAGCCCCAAGGGTACCTTAAAGGCTTGGACACAAATAGCTCCCGATGTGTATTATTTTCAAGCCAGTCTCATGTTTTTGCAAGCCTGACTCATTCCGGGTAAATGCTGAGGGTTAGTCATGTTAGTCATCCGTAGGCAAAGAGGAAGGACCTTGCTGGACTTATGCCAGAGCAGTTTTTACCACTGTTTTTGGGCAAAGAGCTGAGCCAGGTTTGCAGGTCTCTGACCTTGGGGTTTGTGCTAGAACCCCTCAGAGGGCACACGAGTGAAAAAGCGGGGATCCAGATCTGTGCGTGCAGCTGATGGCTTTACATCCATCGCCCTGCTGAGGGTTGATGAGCACCTGCTCGTGGGCTGCCACGGCGGCTCGCCCATGGGGAAGTGCGCCGCAGCACACGAGTGGCGGCTGCGCCGTGGCACGCTGCGGCAGAGCGCTCACGTCAGGGCTCCGCTGCCCTCCACTCGTGGGCCGCTCCGGCAGCCCCGCACCACTGCTGGGAACACTGAACCATTCATGATCGTCTTTGCGCTTAACCCATGCTGAGGCCTCAAGGTACTTGGTCTGGAGAAGGCAGGAGGAGGAAAGGAGACTTTTTAAGCCCGGACCGCCGGCAGAGCCCGTTGTCTGCGCTGGCCATGGCAATGCCCAGCACAGGAGCATTCCCTGGTATGATCCAAGGATGCTCTTCAGCAGCGGCGCTGGGCCCCCGCTCCGGGCAGGAGCACCCCCAGCGAGCTGGCTCACCGGGGCGCGTGCTGCACAGGCGTCCGGAGCCCCGCGTGCCGCTGCACGGTCGCTGGGCTGCTTAGCGAATCTGAGATGAAAAAAATACAGGACTGCGTAAAACCCTCAGCTAAGCCTCCTGCTGTCTGCGTTACAAAAGGGACTCCAAACCAGTCTCTCTGCACTAGAGCTGAGCAAACTCGCTAGGGTGAGGGACAGGCGCTTGTAAGTCAGCTGTTGCTATTTACAGCTCCTGCAGAGCACGTGGACGGTTTCAGCTAAAGGAGATCAAAGCATGTCGCTGGGCAGTTTTCTTAATGAAAGGGCTTGAGTTTGTTCAGTTTGAAATGCCATTTTTGTTTCCAAATATTCCTGATAACAATAATCTTGAGGGGAGCACAGGGAGCCTGAAAGGGAAACCAAACTTACACCTCTGGTGCAACGGTGCACCCATTCAAGCAGCCGCCACGCAGATTCTTCTTGAGTTCCTCGGATCTGCCAAAGACCCGAACTAACATTTATTTACACCGTGCTGCTGAGCCATCTCTCTGCTTTACCCACCTCACCCTCTGGTCCACTGGGCTCCTCACACCTCTCAAACCCGTAGCGTTTTCCCCCTCCAGCTGTTAATCCTTCTGGCCTGTACAGAAGGATATCTCTTGCCTTTTTTCTTTTTTTTTTTTGTTTTTTGTTTCCTTGCCATGTACCAAATCTTCACGTGCAGGGGCCAAGCGCGTTTCCCCGTTGAGAGGCAGAGCTCTGGTGGGTGCTGAAGAGAGGCTCCTTTTGCAAAGCCGCCTGCATTGATGCCTGCGACGTTTACTCCCATGACCCTGAGCTTGACTGTGGTGGCCCGAGCAAGGCTCTCTGAAGGCTGGTGGCCGCGTCCGGGATGAGCAGTAGCATGTGGACTGGGCTTGTGGTGCCCAAAGGGCTGTCCTGGGGAGCGCTGTAGCTGCTGCTCGGCGTGGGAGTCTGGCTTTCCTTTGAGGAGCGCTGAGGCAGGAGCGAGGTGTGTCTGGCAAGCGGCCAGGGTATGTTGCTAGACCTGGGAGCTCAGTATGGGCCCTCTCACCCCCAGGGTTATCTCACCTCCTGGCAGGCAGCCAGGAATGTGCTTCAACACGCTCGGTCCTGCTCATCCTAATTACACCTTCTTGGAGTGCTATACGTAACTTCTCTCCTCTCCTCAATAGTCCTTTCTCTCCAAGCTCACCCTGCTTGTCCTTTGATGGCGCACCACCTCCTCACTTTCCTTTGCTTTTCATCCTCAGAGACCCCACCTGATAGCACTTCTGCTCCTTTCCCTCTCGCAGCCCTCAGCTGCCTGGTCGATGGGTGCTGGAAAAAGATGCCCAGGACCCATACCTGCTTTCTGGATTCTCAAAAGAAATACTTTTTCGGCCAGCCCAGCGTAAGCCTGCGCGAGTCACTGCTGTGACAAGTCAAAACCATTCACGAGGAATATCCTCTAGTGCTGTAACTGAGAATATGTGATAAAAGAATCATCGTAGCCCACGCTAAGGATGAACCGGAGCTTTTGAAGTGCCTCGAGCTCACTTGCTCCAGGTCACGGCCAACTTCTACGTACCGTAGGTAAAGAGGATGTTTCCCTAGAGACCTTTGCCTTTCCCTTGAAACTGGCTGCCTCGAATGTCAGGCTAGTCAGATGGCGGCTGGGGCCAGCCTAGGGCGCAGGAGGCTGCATGTGTCCCCAAAACGCTGCCCGGCTCCAGGACTCGGTTTTGCATCCTGTAAAACGGGAAAAGCGCGGGAGCTGTTTCGCTGAGGCGCTTTGAGAGCTGCGGGTGGAAACCACTTTGTAGGTGTCCATGCCTTGAATTGACCCTCTGTAGCCACTGCAACATTTCTGTCCCTTCTGACATGAAATAATTGTCTCGGTTTCTTGTACACACCTTACGCTTTTCTCCAGCAACTGAAGAACAGCCTGAACATCTGACCCTCCTGCTTTTCCCCACAGTTTGGCAGAAGTCCCTTCGTGTGAGGCGTGTGACGGCTGTGCCCAATCACACAGTTCACTGCAGCAGGGAAGGATCCCCTGAGCCGTCCCTGCAGGAGAACCCACGAATGCGAGCGTGCGTTCAACACCGGTAAAGCACCAGCAGACCTCATGGGAGGCTGCTCAGCATGCGTCACCCACGCAGAGAGCAGTGTTCGGGAACATAAAGGTTACAAAGTCAAGCTTACAGCAAAGAGGTCACGCAGGCTTTCGCGTGCCCTGGTGTGTCAATACCATCTGTAACGGCACAATCTCAGATTGATATAGCTAAAAAAAAAAATAATTAAACAGACACGCTTCTGGGCACACTAGTAGCTTTCCTGCTTTTTCAGAGTCAAAATGCTAAAATATCATGTTTGCTTCTTCAGTTGCATATCAGTTTCTCTAATAAAAGCTATTCAATTTCCCCAGCCTTTGTGTGGCTTTGTTTCTGGACCGCTTGACTGTAGGAGCAGAATAGCACAGGGCACGTTCAGTACAGGACTGCAAGCAACACTTAACGCTTTCTTGGGGTGCTGGGGATGTTTCGACGGGCACCAGACACTGCTGAAGCTGTATTTACCTGGCGCAAATGTCAAAGCTGCGGTCAAGTCAGTTGAAATCTACTTACCGCACTGGGAAGCTGGCCCTTCCTGAGACTTTTTGAGCTCTTTCAGGGTTGAATTCTGTGTGCTCCCTGGACAAGATTAATTTCTTTTTATTTCGATCTCATACCTTTTGCATATCTTTTAACATAAGGGACTTCAAATTCCTTCTTGACCTCTTTGATGGCCATTCTGTTTTAAAAAACCTGTGCTTTGGGCACTTGGCATTGACACCAAGGGACTTTGGAGATATCTGCGAGCCAGATTCGGAATTTTTACCCTCACTTCTTAACCTCATTTTTCACGTCCATCAGTCGCACTGGTACAAGGGTGAGAGGCAGCAAGAGCATTAGAGGTTTTATTTTTGACTCTTTCTGTGGTTACTTGTATAAGCTCTTTAAGCACAGTTCAGATCTTCTCTGTACTGTGGAAATTAAACCTAGACGTCTTATATTCATGTTTTGGTTTGGCTTTTTTTAACAAACTGGAACAAATTACCACAGACGGTGGTAGGTTCTCTATATCCTGTTGTCCTCAAATCCCGTCAGCTGTTCTGGGAGATGAGCAAATAGTCAAACACACACTACAGCACTCAGTGCAAAGGTCGGTAGAGGTCTGTATTGGCCAACGGGTCAGGTGGGATAATATACCGATCCTTCTGGCCAGAAAATGTATTTTAATGCTCTCTGGGCCTGTTTTAGAAAATTTACAGAGCTTTTGTCAGTAACAACAACAAAATTTGAGGAACACGATAAACCGATTTTGCATCCCATTTCTTTCGAGAATAACTCGTAAGGGCTATAAACAGCCTTTGGGAGCTGTAATGAAATGCTTTGAAACATGTTTGGGACAGTTTTGTTTCAAGCTTCGCCTCCAGCCTCTTTGGCTTGAAAACCATGCTTGTTTCCAGAAAAGTAACTATTGCAATTGAAATTTGACTGGGGACACTGCTGGCTTCGAAGCACCCTGGTACTGCTGAGCTTCTGTGAGCTTGGAGGAAGGCCTGGCTGCCTCTTGTTATAAAAAAAAAAAAAATTCCTCCTCTTTATTTTGGATCCACCTACAATTATTNTTTGACTGGGGACACTGCTGGCTTTGAAGCACCCTGGTACTGCTGAGCTTCTGTGAGCTTGGAGGAAGGCCTGGCTGCCTCTTGTTATAAAAAAAAAAAAAATTCCTCCTCTTTATTTTGGATCCACCTACAATTATTTTTTTCCTCGTTTTTGCAATCCACTTACTTAAGTTGTCTTGGAGCAAACAAATATAGCTCACCCCAGGAAACCCACTGGTGTCCTTCCTTTCCAGTTCGGCAAGACACGTCTGAAGTGTGGCATGATTTCAAAACGGTGTCACCGCTGGACACAAGGAATGAGAAATCTCTGGTTCAAGAGTCCTGAAACAGACATTTGGAGACTTACAAGAAACAACTGGGAATTCTCCTCTCTGCCATCGGAAATAAATGCCAAGTGCAGGGTGGCAGCATCCCCTGTACCCCACCAGCACTGTCCCAAGGGGGCTGAGCCCCTGTAAGGGCAGGCAGCCTCTCGGCAGCCCCTCAGCTCCCCCAAGGCAACACCAGCCCCTGCAGCTGCTCCCTACGCCGGGTCCGGGACAGCCCCCTCTGGCACGGGATGCACAGCCACCCCCGGTATTTGAATTAGGCCACCAAACCCATTAAACTGCGCTAAACATCACAGCATTGAAATTCTATTTCAATATAATAAAGAATTAAAATAAATAAATATATACAAAGCTTATTTCCCTCACCTTTCTGTTTGTGGGGCTTTATCTTCTGCTACATAAATATTCAAGCTTTTTCTCGGTGTATGTAACACCTTGGTTTTTAAAACGCTCACGGCTCCAGGAGCTGGGGCTTTAGTTAGTGCAAATACCATCAGCATTGCTGTAATAGCATGCAGCTGGGAGGCACGGCTAGCCCTGGGATCAGTTGCTGGTGGCTGCGTTTTCCTCTCCCCTAGGTGCTCACGAACTGCCCGGGGAACCAGCCAGGGTGAGGGGCTGCTCTGGCTGGGTGGGCAATGGTAGCGTTTTGCCAGCGGTGCCCTGCGTGCTGTGCCCAGCCAGAGCTCCCTGGCTCGGGCAGAGCCAGTCTCGGCATGGGATGGCCAACATCTGGCTGAGGGCAAATCTCTGCTGGCCAGGTTTCTCTCCCTGAGACTGTGCGACCCGAAAGGGACTTTCGTCCCCCTGAGGTGGCCCTGAGCAGAGCTCAGCCTCCAGCCAGCCCTGCCTGGTGGCTCAGCCGCGGGTTCTCACTCCCCTTCAAATCCTGCCCTGGTCCAGCGCTTCTGTCAGGCAGCTGCAGCCCGGATGAAAGGAGTTTGACTGGTCTCAGCCCACATTTTAGCTGATTACGTCCACAGCAAGAAAATCAGCTGTGCAGTGTGGAGAAGATGCTCCTACAGCTCTGGGGCCGGGCGGCGCAGCTGGTCCTGTTGGCCTAGGGCTGGTCAGCGTGGCGGTGGTGGGCGGTGTGACGGTAACGGGGATGTCCCACATGTCCCGCGGACTGAGCGCACTTCTAAGTAGTTCCAGGAGCTCTCGGCGTGGAATAAACCCTCCCTGAGAGACTTCGACCCTCCCAAACCAAAGACCTCCTCCCTTGGACCTCGTAGGAAAATCTGAAAGCAAAAAATGAAGGGGGAATAGGAAAGTTTAGTCGTAGGCCTTTCACCTGGGGTGAGGGTGGCACGTTGCAAACAGGAGGTGGGAAGAGAGAGGTCCCGGTGATGAAGGAGGAGCAGACGGAGGTAGGAACTGTCCCCAATTCCTCTTAAACTCTTGGGGGAGACTGAGGCAGAGATGACGTTCGCATATCCGTTCCCTAGCCTCCCTGGAGCACGCTGCATGGCTGGCCCAAACACAAGCCCCCACCCCAGAGCACCCAGCGCACCCCGGCCCCAGCGATGCGTCCGAGGCCGGAGGAGGTGAGGGCATGCCGAAAGCAGCCCTTCCAGTTGCCTTTGCGGGGGACGGAGAGGCACGGCAGCGCCGGGGGAGATTGAATCTAGTGATTACTTTCAGGGATTTGCTGTCTCTTTCTTTATCCCTCTCTCTCTTTTCTTTTTTTTTTTGTTTTCCCCTTTTCCCTCCCTCTTATCCCTTTCGTGGTGCATTTGTCTTCGAGGAACCTGGGGTGTTCTTTTCATCAGTTCAATCTCTCTCTGGCACTTGAGTCCTGATTGGCTGAAGGACTTAGGGGGAAAAAAAAAATCTTTAATTAAGTAGATAATCTCTTCTTAGGAAGTTCTGCAGCTCCATTTCACCACCCCCCTTTAGCTCTTACTTCAGGATTTGTTACCCTTCACAGAAGTTGGGATTCCGGGGGCATGTGCCTCTTCATCACACCAGGACCGCCGGGTGGAAAATAACTCCATCCCTTCCCTAATTTTATTGTGTTTCTTTTTTTCTTTTTCTTTTCTCTGGTGGTGGTACCCAAGTGGTTTTTTTTTTTTAGGATCGCCTTTCTCTCTCTTTATTTGGATTTTATATTTCACATGGACCCTTATCTGGGCATCTTCTTCCTCACTCCCTTCTTCCAATCCTGCTGTGCCTGGTGAGTATCGAGAGCACCTCGGTCTGCGTCACAGGCAGGTGCTCTTCCCGGACACCCTAAGGAAATTCCTCTTCACCTTGCTAAACGTCCCTTTCCCATTTAGCTCGGTTCTGGTCTTTAATGGGACCGGATACTTCAGTATGTCCCAACCTACTCCTTGGCAGAGAGGTTAGATCTAAGAAAGTCGCCTTTTTGCCGTGCACCTCCCAACAATAACTATATGGGCCAAATCCTGAGCTGGGGTAACAGAATAGAGGAGAGCAGATGTGGAGGATCCAGCCCCTAGTTCCACCTGGGAAGATAACCCAATGGGAGAGCCACAGATTTCTGTTTTTCCAAAGGCTCACAGGCAGCTTGTCTCTTGTCTTAATGAAATCAAGTGGGGCTTCTCCCGCGCTCCCCGAAGACGACAGTCCCTGATTAAGAGCTCAGAGCCAGCAGGGGTGAGTCAGATCCGCAGGAGCGTCACTCCGGATGAGCAGCCTGAGACCCAGGCTCCTTGGCAGGCACAGGGTCAGGATTACACATGTCTGAAATTCATGTGTTAGGCTTTCCCGGGGAGAAGCTTTTGGTACGGAGATTGCTACGGCTTGGTTCCCAGCCACCTGGGTGCCATCAGACCAGTTTCCCCGTGCACAAACCTGCGGTCACGTCCTGCAGGCCTCTTGCTCTGTCCTAAGGGTGGTTTTACATTTATTTCCAGAAATGTTTGATAAGGGTGAACAGAAGGAGATTGCACTTGCATCAAATCTCATATCATTCCTTGTGGAGCGTATCTATCCCATGCCCAAATGGAGATGGACTCAAATGACCTGGCTTTGTAGGTATTTTTTCCTATGTGATTTTTACAGAGTACCCAAACTTTTTTCCTCCATTTCTGTGCTGCCCGGGGGAATCTGCTCGGTGGTTACAGACTTATCTCTAACAGCAAGGAAAGTGTTTTCCCATTCAATTACTAAAATCCCCTGCCTCCCCTGTAGCAGATCTCTAGGGTTACTACCACGGAGGGAGAAACCAAAATTACAGAAAGAGAAACTCAAGAGTAAATGAGAACTCATACCTGTTAGGCTGGGAGAGAAATTTATGTTCTTTCTGTTATTTTCTACTCCCTCCATCAAAAGAATGTGCAACAATTTGTATCTATCTGAATATTATGCAGTAGCAAACTGAAGGTAAATTTCCCTTCTGGAACAAGGGGAATACGTGCGTTATGCAGAGAGGCTAGGCAAGAACTCATGCTGATTTTATTTTTATTTTTCTGCTCTTCATGTGTATGTCTCTTGCTTTCCTCGATGTAGACAACTTTAGACTACATTAAAAGATTTTTTTTAAAAAAAATCAACATTTAAAAGAAAGAGTTCAAAGGGGAGACATTTCAGAGCACAAAGTAGAGTTAAATACAGAAATCCCAGGAATTTTCAGTGGAAGTTGGATACCCACATTCCCTGTCTGCCTTTCAGAAGTCTTTATCTAAAAGTTTCTAGATCAAGATAGCCCTGCTTCTCTCCGCCTATTGTTCATAGGTCATGATTTCCTGAGAGAAAGGAAAATCGCAAATTTTATTCTAAATAATCCTATTACAGACCCTGTCTCTTAACTCTTGAGGAGAAAAAAAGCAAGGTTTGTGGGAATTATACAATAATTCTGCTTGCAATTCTTGCTGGTCGTCTTTATCTGCTCCAACCGCTTAAAACCCAGCAAGGTTCTTTTTTCCTGTGATTTAATCACCAGAATTGGAAGTGGGGGGCAGTACAGATCAAGAATAATTTTTTTAAAATATATGTGTGGCCACTTCCCTTCTCTGAGTGTGGATTAAACTCTGCCATGTCAGCTAGGTTGAATGGTCAGTGTGTTTCCAGATGAGGAAAGTGTCAGAGCTGCATTTAGAAACTAAAAACCAAATAAATACAACAAACCGGAGAGAAATGAAGAAAAAAAAAAAGGTAATGCTCCAAATGTTAATGTCTCCTATCCTGTGGGAATAATCTAACAATCTCTAATGCAGCAGCTCATGTCTAAGTGCTTCTTACACTTCACCTGTGGGATTGCCTTTAGTTTCCAGCGTCACCGGCTTTCTAATAACTTAGAGGAGTTTGTACTTCAGAGCAAAACTCAGATCCAAAGGGAAAATGTATCCATTTTCTGTATTTACAGTAATGACAGTAAAGATCTAAATACAGCTTTATAATTTTCTAAAGTGCTGAACCAGCAGCTCAGTAGCACGAGTAGGGTGATAAGCTATCAAACAAATACTTTAATGGGAGATTTGATAAGGCCCTTTGGGCATATTAAGCTGAGGAGCAGGGTGCTGTCATTGGCTAAAGCTGTAACTGAGCAGAAGTTATCAGAGCCTTGTTAGCATTTGATATGTGTAAAATACAGTGGGGCAGACGCTTGGCAGAGTTATTTGTTTTCAGGTTCAATAAAACTACCGTAGAGAACTCCTACTCATTAGCTTTGAGATAATTTCTTAACGTCGGATGCAATGAGAATCACTTGCCCTGCATTTGCTTTTTACCTGGATGCACAGAGTTGCAGCGAGGGAAGCAGCGTGCCCTGCGTGGGCTGGGGAGCGGGCTGAAGAACTCGGTGGGACTCCTCTCTATCTGCTGAGGTCAGTCCCTGCTCCGCTTCAGCCCGTGGAACGCTGCCCTGGAGTTTGAAGGTGGAAGGAAAGAGGTTTAGACAGCTAGAAACCTTGTAAGCTTTCTCAGAGAAGAGAAATAATTTCAAGAATTTCCTTTCACACGTGTGATTTCAAAAATTTTTCAATCAGTGTGGTGGCACTGAAGTCTTGGGAATTGGGCTGGCTTACACCTATTGTGGATGCAGCTAGCTAGTTAGTTTAGGGTTACATTCTGCTTCCCTTTACAGTGGTATGGAAAAACAAGTAGAAATAAATAGATTTTAAAACATCACACTACAGAGGAAAAGTGAAGAAAGATTCATTTTCATAGTGATTCCTATTTGCAGCACAGAGATGACTCTAGTGGCATTGTCAATATTGCCCTACACCCGTGGAACAAGTGGCTTAATGACTTGCTGGAGACTATATCCACAGCAGAGATGCATTTTTCTTAGCTAGAACATAGAAGCTAAGACAAAGCACACAGATTTTTGTCTCCATTATTAACTTTCCTTCCCTCTCAGCATAAATAAGAAAAATTTCAGCTAGCCTCCAGCCATACGACAGGCCCATCTCCCCCTCTCCCAAATCCACTTGCAGCTGTGTTACATGTGGGGGGTCAAGTGTACCGGTCGAAATGAATCCTTTACTTGTCTAAGCCCTACAACCTGCCCAGGAGCATGCCTGCCTGTTGATCAGAGAGCTCAGGAAAAATGCCTTCTGCCTCTCCGGCTTAATAAAAATGTTTAGAATATCCTGCTGGGAAATTGCTACTGTACCATTTGCTCAGCTGCAGATGGCGAATTGGCATATCCTGAACTTGGCCTTTTTGTGAACCTTGCGGTTTATCCTGGGAGGAACACATCCTCGGCTTCAATGCAGTTATGTCAATTGACACCCGCTAACAGGCTGGTTTGCTGTAAACCCTGAACTTGTGGATTACTGTCCTCCTCCCAAAGCCACCCTTGCAACCGCTCGGATGCTCCTAATCCAAGATGAGGTCAGCCAGGGTTTGAAGCAAATTCTTCTTGCACGCTGTGAATTGGTTTTTCCTACCGAAGCAGGGAAGCAACGCAGATGGGCTGTATCTCTCATTTTGGCAACAAAAGCATGGTAAGAGAGGACTTGCAATTCTCCAGACCTTGCCTAAGCAGGGGCATTTTACCAGAGTTTTCTCACAGCTGCTGCCAGGGGCTCAGATTCACCCTGACGCCATCCTGAGTGTGGTCCCCATAGCAAAGTGGTTAAGGGCAAAGCAAAGGACAGGAGGGAAACCAGGTGGAAAAATGACTTGTTCATGCTGCTACCCAGTTGCTTTAGGATGGGGACCCAGGGAGCTTACACAGCCTGAAAAGCCCCAGGTTCATGGCCCTGTGTGATTCAGGTCACCCAATGCTCTAATCACTCGGCTACAGATGCCGTCTCTCCGAGTCCCAGGAAATATTTAATTAGCTGTACAATGCAGAAGCGGCTCCCAAAGGAAAATTCCTCTGCAAAACAGCCATCGACTTTGTGCTAGAGTACCCACGGGGGCTGGAACGCAGCCGGGTCTATGTCCCAGGCCCGGAACAAAGGCGAAGGCCGTCCGGCTCTCACGGTGCCCTGGCACAGCCCTCTCCCTCCCATTTTGACCCAGAGGAACCTTTCTCAGCACAAGATTCATCAATATNCTTTGTGCTAGAGTACCCATGGGGGCTGGAACGCAGCCGGGTCTATGTCCCAGGCCCGGAACAAAGGCGAAGGCCGTCCGGCTCTCACGGTGCCCTGGCACAGCCCTCTCCCTCCCATTTTGACCCAGAGGAACCTTTCTCAGCACAAGATTCATCAATATGGAGATATTTCCACCAAAAAGAAAGTTAGAATTGCCAAAGTGAAGCTTTGTAAACTAGTTCTCTCTCAACTCCTTCTAAACTCTGAGTTTTGGGAGGTTTTGACCAAGCTACACCCTGCCTGCCCCCACGTCAACGGCAGCGCTGCGGCATGGCTGCACTTTGTCCTCCAGCTTGGAACGGCAGTGCCTGCTTTTGCCTGCACTTGAGCCTGCTCTGGGATGCTCCCACCATCTCTGTGCTGGATTTGCAGCACAAGAGGACCGTGCCTTTCCCTCCCCTACCAGGGGTACCCGTGGCTCCAGACAACATTGCTTGAAAACACACAGGGAGGAAAAACCATACCCTAACCCATGCCTTTCGCCTCATCCAGCCAAGGTCCACCCAGCTACTGGGATATTCAGGGAACGGGGAGGAACTAGAAAAGCAGCAAGTATCACTGCATGCCTGGTAGCCCAACTGCAGAGTGGAGCATGCAGCTCTGCTGAAGGGATGCGATGTGGGTTAAGGCTAGCTGAAAAGGAGAGGCATCCCGTGCTGGGAGATGACCAGCACTTGGAGTAGAACATCATCTCAGGAGGAAGCTGAAGAGGCTAGTTTCTCTCGGTGCGTGCTCTAGCTTTTGCCCTGTCACTCACTCACTGCAAGGTCTCAGTCCCCTCGTGCCACCTCTCTGGCCTCAGTGTCCTCCTCCATACAAGAAGCAGAAGTCACTGACCTGCAGAGCAAAGAGGGCAATCACACGACTCCCAGAGCTGGAGGTTTCAGGAGCCTGTGATTTAAGATTACTGAAACAGACTCTGGCATTTTCCGTAGAGCAGTTTTCCTTGAATGGTGGCAGAATTACAGGGATACTTACCAATAGGCGCCTTTGGATGTTCATCTCGATTATTCGTATTTTAGTTGAAAAACACCAGAAGGTTTAATTTCTGTTAGGACCACCTCGCTCGTGCCCCCGCTCCTCCATCGCGGTCCCCAGCAGGGCGGGGAGGACAAGCGTGTTTGTGCTCAGCCATCACCCTAACGTGACTAAAACGAGAGCGTGGGCAGCCAGAGCTGGCACCACAGGCGCACAAGGGACCGTGACCTAGGGGTGCGCTGCCGAGACACGCACTGCGAAGGAGCAGCCGTGCTGCCCCCTCGTTCCCTCAGCGTGGTCTTGGGGCTGTGGGCAGCGCTACGCTGAGTTAAGCTGAGCAGCAGCTGGGTAAGGCAAAAAGCAAGGCCGACGGGACACGAATGCCCTAAAAATATGGGGGATTGGGATGAAGGGCATCTGTGCAGAAGACAGGAAAAGGAGGGAGCGGCGAGGGGGTCGCAGCCTGGTACAGCCTGGTTGGGGGGAGTGGGGTGAGGGAGATGGAGAAAACACCATCGTGGCTTGCAGGGAGCAGTGAGGGGAGACATGGGAAGAGACCAAAGGTGCCTGCAGCCAGGAGACAGGCAGGCTGCAGGGGGTGGGAGGGGAGCCCTGGGATGCCCGGCCTTCCCCAGACCCCTCCACAATCACCCCCTCCCTACTGACACTGTCTCTGTCTTCCAGGTCAGTGAATAATTTCCTGATGACAGGCCCCAAGGTAAGAGAAATCCCTTTGATCTCGCTCCCTGATTCCACTAAACCCAGGAAGGCGGGGAGGGGCTCCCGCTTCCCACTCCTCTCCATCCAGCCTTGGCCACAGCTCCCCTCACCCCCACGCTTCCAGCACCAACACAAGGAAATCCAGCACCAACACAAGGAAATCCAGCACCAACACAAGGAAATCCAGCACCAACCTGATCCCCAAGCTGTGTCAGCCCTGACCAAAGTTGGCCTGGGGTCCTTTTAAGCTGGTTGGGGCCAGATTCTGGAGATGGGTCTATTGGCACCAGCTGGGCATCTCACCCGTCACCTGTTGCTTCCTGACGATCAGGTCAGCATCAGGACCCACATTCATCCAGCCGGAAGGGCGCTTTCTGTAGGCCTTGCAAAATATACTTCCCCAAGGAGCACCACTGGAATTGCCAGAACCTCGTTCAGTGGTTTTGAGCCCCCTTCCTCCTCGCACACCTTGTTCAGAGGCTTTTTTTTTTTTCCCTAACCAGGACCAGCTGTAAAATCCACCTGATTTTTGTTCCTGGCTATTCCCCAGGAACTCCCCAAGCCCATCTGGCTCTTGTTACAGCTCTCAACGCTACGGTGGCTGTGGTGAAGGAGGAGGCAGGCTGAGGCACCTGCTAGCCTGGAGCTCGCTGGTCTCTGACAAGAAGGCTCTGCCTCCTCTCACACTGGAAAGATAAAGGGTTCCCCATCGCGGGGGCTGGCTGGCACATCTCCTAGCGTGGCTAACAGCCAACAGCTCCACTTGGCCTTCTCGCCCCGGGAGGCTCAGGCTGTGACCCAGCGCAGCAGAAAATGCATTCCCTGCTGGTGAGCACCACTCTGCAGGGGAGCTATCTTGTCTCTGTAAGATGGCATGCAAGTTATTTTCAGTTTAATGCCAGCCTCCTGGGGAGCTTGAGGCCATATTCTCCCTGGTGTTTTGCACTGTGCTTCTGCGTCCATCGAGACCCCAAAGCAGCAGGGCAGGAAATCTATGCCTGCATCGGCCCATAGCTGTGTGGGAAGCAGCTGGGGCTACACCAGGTTTGCACTGCCTGCGATGGGAGCGAGTGCTGCTGAGTGACTCTCCTGGACCCTGGGAGCAACCTGGGGACATTCCCAGCCCGTTCACCGGCCGACTTACCCTGACTCAGTTTTGGAAGCTAACGCCTAGTGCTGGGGGGGCCGAAGCAGGGCACACACCGTCCCCCTTCCTGACCCACTGCTCTGCTCCTAGGCCTATCTCATCTACTCCAGCAGCGTGGCGGCTGGGGCGCAGAGTGGCATCGAGGAGTGCAAGTTCCAGTTCGCCTGGGACCGCTGGAACTGCCCCGAAAGGGCACTGCAGCTCTCCAGCCATGGTGGGCTGCGCAGCGGTAAGGAAAGCATTGGATACCACTACTGGGACCCCCTCACTACAGGTTAGAGCCCTTGGGCCCCTCTTCTCTTCCCAAGTGACTCCTTTTCTTTCTCATCCCCACCTGGGATGTCCCTCTCCCAGGAATGCCCCAGAGGGATATTTCCAGGAGGCCCCTTCACCCATCAGCTCCCAGGCACACGCTGGGATGTAGCGTCAAGACAAGGCAGCCTCGCAATGGCAGCATCGCCTCTGGACCCACGGAGCCCCAGCTTGCACAGGACAGGAGTGTCCCACCAGCCCTCACACAACTGGCTGCCCACAAGGATGCACCACCATGACCTGCGGCATGGGCTGCTGGGCAGGCCGTGTCCGAGTGGTGGTCTCTCACCAGTGTACCAGGGAGGCTGAGGACAAGCATGGGGCGGTGGGATGGCAAGCAGAGGGATGCGGCTAAACGGAGCAGGAAAGTGTGCATCAGTGCCTATGTTCTGGCCAAGAGGCCGCAGAAAAGTCTTCCCACAGCTTCCCAATGTCAGAGTCACCCCAGGCAGAAATCCAGCATCCCCGATCTGTGCCACCACAGGACATGGAGCTGCGGTCATTGTCACTGCGTCCCATTCCTTACCCGTTTGCCGATGCCAGGAAACATTTCTAGTGCATACCTGGTCCTCTAGACCCATGTAGGCTGCTGGGCTGAGCTCATACCTGCCCTGTACAGGCAGGGCCTGGGTATGGAGAAGAGCCCCAGGCCTCTGGTGGGGCTGGCAGCAGATGAGGGACCAGGGCCACGGGCAGAGGCGGACAGAAGTTTCAGAGTGGGGCCTTGAGGAGGCAAATTGCAGCACAAAGTAACACTCTGGGACTGGGAGCAGGTCCCTGAACCATTCCCATGAAGGTTATCTGCTCAGATCCAGACCTTGCTGGTATTAAATAAAAGCCAAAGGCTCGGTGAAGTCAGTGGATGATCGGCACGCTGATCCTCGCGGGTAGGTATGGACGCTGCGCTGAGCCCCAGACAGTGTCCATCAGGAGGTAAGGCTCGAGGGGGCTGTGGGGAGTGAGCTCTGTGAGCCTTCGGGAGGGCCCCTCTGGGCTGTGTTAGTAAGACGTGGGGGACATTTGGCTGTCTGTTCTCTATCCCCACTGGTGTGCTCCCACAAGGACACTCATCCACACCATTGGAAACGGCATGAGTCAGTCTGGATCAAATTTGGGAGCTTCTGCCTTTGTGGAGTTCAAGCCAAAACAAAGCTAATTGACACGTAGGGCCTCCTCTGCACCCCACAAAGCCCTGCCCATCGCAGATCTCCTCCTGCCCAGTCTCCTGCATGGCAGGAGTCATTTCTGATGCTGGTATTGCCATGAAATCTTTAGCCCATCTGCTCTTCTTGTATTCCAACTTGACAGCAAACCGAGAAACCGCTTTTGTCCATGCCATCAGCTCTGCGGGCGTCATGTACACGCTGACCCGGAACTGCAGCCTCGGGGATTTTGACAATTGTGGCTGTGACGACTCCCGCAATGGACAGCTGGGTAAGGAGAGGCGCTGCCGTCCCTCCCTCACATCCCAGGCGGCAGGAGAAAGCTCTGCTCTTCTCCTCTGCTGAGGCCTGCAGAAGCAACTCCTCCTCCTGGTACCAGCACCTGGAAATAAAGCCCAGAGCAAAGCTTTGCCTGGCTGAAACCAAAGCGGCTCTGTGGAACAGAATGGGGCCACCTCCAATTAACACCAGCTGAGGCCAAGCCCTTGATGTTTTCCATTGCTTTCTAAATGAGTAGGAAATTAGAAAGGGGTTGCAGTTTCCCTTGTTCAAATCAAGAACAACTCTGTTTAAGCCGCTGGAGGGAATGACTATATTGTACCGGCAGAGAAGATGACGCAGTGCCTATAAATGGCAGGTCTGGCTAGATCAGGGACGTCAGGGCTCCCAGGGTGTGCAGGACCAGGGTGGCCCAGAGCAGAATTACCAGGAGGAAAAGCAGGGTGGCACCTATAGACCCCGCCAGCATTTGTCAGCGTAGCAAGCGCATGAGAGCACAACCAGGAGAACTGCTGTGGCAGCACACAGCCTTCACCCCATCCCCGTCACAGCGGTACCCAGGCCCACAGGCACCCCAGTGGGGCTGCACTGCTCCAGCTCTGTGCTCAGCTTTCGCAGAAAACATTGACATTTCGGTCTTTTGAAGGGAAAGATGTCAAATTTCAAATTATCGAAATCTTTTAAAAGCCTTTCTCCACCCAACTGCACTGGGCAATCAGTACGTGTCAGTTTATGACAAACTCCTCTGGAGTGTCCGGTATTTGGTAATTTGCTTTATTGCTGATAGTTTTTAAAACAGCTACTGCTTCTTAGGTGTCTGAGGTGTGGCACAGCCCATCTCTAGCAGAGCAAGAATTTTGGGAAATGATGCACCAAATTTTATCTTCTCTGGGAAACTGAGTTAGTCAGACTACACTTCTTTTCCATGAAACGTATCTGGTTTTCATGAAAATTTTCCATTGTGAACTTAAAACCTTGGAAGGCAAAGGAAACTTTTGGGCTTGTCCAAAACAGTGCGATGCTTGGATTTCTAAATGCCGTTGCACTGAATCCAAGTTGGTGAAAGGTTTCCATTTTCCCTTCGGTCCCAGCTCTTGATTTGGACTTCATCATGTGCTGCAAGTACCCACCTCCTATGAGACACCCCTGCCTTTCCCTGGGAGAGCGGATCACGATGCTCTGGGGAAGGCCGGACAAGGGCCAGGTCTTTCAGGGACAAGAGAGGCTCAAGGCCATTAAACCACAACTGCCAACACGTACCAGCGAGGCACATTAGGGACAGAATATTCTAGATTTCAAATCTGCATAAAGAATTTGACATTTTTCTCTAGAAGGAAAAGAAGCAAACCACGTGATGTGTTTCTAGTCAGCCGAGCTAAGTTATCGAGCTCCCACACGGTTAGGAAAAGTACACTCCACATCTTGCTGTGCAGTTTCCCAGTTCAGTGCTGACTCCTTTGTTTCTTTAAGATAATTGGAAAATCAGACCCTTTTGAGATGCCCATCATCAGCCCAGGATTCTGGGTGTACCAAAAAGAAGGCCACCTCGATACCCGTGTGCCAGGCTTGGGCTGTTTCCCAGCGGTTCCCTCTGACCAGGCTGCCTCCACCAGTTCGCTGCTCTGTGCTAGCAAGATGCTGTCCCTGCAAGTCAGCAAGCCAGACTGGACCAGTCCAAGTCAGGGTTTGAGGGAAGGTGATTAAAGACCCAAAGCCTCATCTGTACAATTGCTAATGCCTGATAATTAACAGCTTCTGAATCCTGCTCTATAGAAAGCCTGGAAATCCCCGGGTTTGTTGCATGGGGCATACCTCTTCAGTGCCTGCATGAGCCACTTACTACCCAGGCCTCAGCAGAAATGCCATGAGCCCATGGGAGGGAATCTGGGAATATCGTGAGGCGAAAGGCTGGGTTTGCTTGACTGCCTCCATTCCCTCCAGTCACTTCTGAGACCCTTTCTTGTCCCCAGAGCCATAAGCCAGGCAGGAGAAGGGCTGGTTCGCCGACAGTGCACCTCTTCTCTCCTCTCCTAGGGGGACAAGGCTGGCTGTGGGGAGGCTGCAGCGATAACGTGGGCTTTGGGGAAGCCATTTCCAAGCAGTTTGTGGATGCCCTGGAGACTGGACAAGATGCCAGAGCTGCTATGAACCTGCATAACAACGAGGCGGGTAGAAAGGTGAGCACTTCCCTTCCTCCGGAACTGACAGTGTGTACCAGGTTGGCTCTGGCCATTCACTGTGGAGAGTCGTGACTTGCTGTGGCTAAAAGCACGTGCCCAGAAGAAACACCTACCTTGCCAAGGAGAAGCGGATGGCAGGAGTACTGATGCGATGGGTGGTGTTTGTTCTAAGGTAACAAACCTTCCGTGATTACACTGCTAGTGGCTTCCTGCTGTCCTCTTTCTCCCGGTTCAAGTAGGGGAGTACCTTGGAGAAGGAAATCTGCGAGCTTTAAGCCAACCACCCCCGGGCAGGACTAGTGCACGAAGGAGGGTCGATGGCAAACCCCTCCACAGGTCCGGAGCACATGATCCCTCTGGGCTCTTTCCTGAATCCCCTCTCTTTCCTCACCATGTAGGCTGTGAAAGGGACCATGAAGCGGACTTGCAAATGCCACGGCGTGTCGGGGAGCTGCACCACCCAGACCTGCTGGCTGCAGCTGCCCGAGTTTCGGGAGGTGGGCACTTACCTCAAGGAGAGGTACCACAAAGCCCTGAAGGTGGACTTGCTGCAGGGGGCAGGGAACAGCGCTGCCAGCCGGGGCGCCATCGCCGAGACCTTCAGCTCCATCTCCAAGAAGGAGCTGGTCCATTTAGAAGACTCTCCTGACTACTGCCTGGAGAACAAGACGCTGGGGCTGCTGGGCACAGAGGGCAGGGAGTGCCTGAAAAGGGGCAAGGCGCTCAGCAAGTGGGAGAAGCGGAGCTGCCGGCGGCTGTGCGGGGACTGTGGGCTGGCGGTGGAGGAGAGGCGAGCCGAGATGGTGTCCAGCTGCAACTGCAAGTTCCACTGGTGCTGTGCCGTGCGGTGCGAGCAGTGCCGCAAGAGGGTCACCAAGTACTTCTGCGTCCGCAAGGAGAAGCGGGAGCGAAGCGGGGGTGGTGCGGCCAGCCGCAAGCTCAAGAGAAAGCTCTAACTTGCCTCTGCTCTTTCATAGTCCTGTCTGCCCCTCTCCTCTCCCACCCTCCCCATCTCCCCAGCAGCCCCCCGGCACCGTTTCCCTTTGGCTTAGTTTTGTCTCATTCCCAATGCCACCTCACTGGGGCTTGGCCAAGGCGAAAAGAGCGCTCGCGAGCCCCTGAGCCTCGGCCATACGCGGCGTTTCCCATCAGTGCAGTGGGTGATGACTTCTAGGAAGACCCTCAAGTGTTGACAAAACAAGGTGAGATTTGGTCCCTTCAACCCAGAGTCACTCTGTCCAGTCACTATGGTTTATCGCTGAAAATACAGGTGGTCTCAGGGGCTCCTGCTCTTTTGAGCTTGTCTGTTCCCCAAGCAAGCACCTGCTCTGGGCTTTGAAGCAAGTGAGATCAACACTCAGGAAAGCACAAGGAAGCTGAGATGGCACCACCAGAGTTGAGCAACTCAAGAGTAGTAATCCCTAAAACAGAAGAGGCTTGTAATACCCTAAAATCATAGGCGCACTAAAATAAAATTGTTATTGCCTTTTATTAAGCCCTACACTATGAGGGAACAGAAAAGGCGTGCAACTCACTCCTGCAGTAAGCCAGCCTCCAGGAGGCCCACAGCATCACTTCCCATCCTTTGACATCTTTGCTAAGCACTCCAGTGCTTTTCTTGGCATTTGAGATGGCAGCAGCGAGCCTGAAGCTGCTGCTTGACCTGCCCATTAAACAGCTGTCCAAAAGAGGAGTCCCATCACTTGCTTTTTACATGGTTTCTCTGTATCTTCTAAGGCTCCAGCTCTGGTCTCCCTTTTCACCCCAGCATCCCCGCCAAAGCCCTTGACTGATACCATAAAGATGCCCTCACCCTTCTCTGGTCCCTCTTCCCTCCCAAGTCGCTCCCAGGGAGGAGCTGCCAGCTGACCCCGTTCCCCACCTCCCGCTGTACTTGCCGAGCACGCTTACCCTGTCAGCTAACTAACTAAATACTTCCTCCTAGTCTGAGAAAATAATGTCAGTTACTATTTAATGGTGTTGTAAATAGGGAAGTGAAGCACTTTGAAGTTTAATTTATTGCACAGTTGCTGTGATGTATACGTAATGTTTTTTCCCCCTACTGCTTATTGTATATATTCTATAGGCTAAGCAAGCAGCAGATAGATTCGGTTGACGCATCTCTGTTCCCTTGCTGTGGCTGGCGTAGGGAGGGAAGAAGCTGTCAGCTGCAGGACTTTGGGAAGCTCGTTGCACCATCACGGCGACCTCCCCCGGGCTGTGGGGTTATTGTCTACTTTGCTGTTTGAAGTGTCTTTTAGCCAGATGAAAAGCCAGCAGAGCAAAATTTCTAGCCCTTAGACCTGTCTTGTAGCCAATACTTGTAAACCAATAGCCAATACAATAAATCAGTAGCCAAGTGCTTGCAAAATGCTGTTGTGTCTAAGTAGTTGGGTGGGGTTTTTTTTCATCCAATTGCATGTGTGGATATATGTAGTTACAGCTCTGGAGACTAAAACCCAGCCACTTAGCCCTCTGTTGAGCTTAAGGAAAGCTGACCAGTTCCCTCCATGCAGCATCACCACGGCCCCTGCCCAGCGGCGAAAGGGCCCGCTCTCTCCTCGAGCGTGTCTGAGGTTGCATCCAACTGCAGTGCAGCTGCCAGGGGGAAAGGGGGTGGGAGGGGGGCAGACAGGAGCCCAGCTGCCCATTTCAGAGATGATACATTAACATAGACTCAGCAGTCTATGGTGTCTTTTAGTTACCAAATACCCCCTCGATCCCACGACTACTTCACTGGGGTGGGAATTCAGACCGATGGCAAGCTGGGGTCTCACCAGAGCAAGAGCGTTCATGTCAAGCAAGAATCTAGCCCTTCAGCAATTGCAAGGAACAATCTTGGCCCGTTCTTGGCGAAAGCTGAAACACTTCCACTTCACGTACAAACCACCAGCTGTTTGCGCAAAGGTTCTTATTAATACAGTGACCCTGCCCTCGGTCTCCCTCGCGTCTCTGCCAGCAGCTCCTCCATCTCCCCAGGACGGGGACGCATCCTTGGGCAGGAGAGCAAAGAGGCGGCGAGAGCCTCTCGCCCAGCAGGGAAACCTCCAGCACGGGCTGGCTCGGGGACAACTGGAAGGCAGAGAGGAAAAGCTTCTACCCCACCTTGTTCCCCTGTGGCCCCCCATTACACAGCCAGCTGGAAATGTAAGAAAAGGAGAAGATGTGGAAGCTGTTTCCCACTTCCGCCCCAGCACACGGCAGGCCATGCTACCCCATCCCTCCCCTGCTGACATTATTGCCCCACGCAACTGCCCTGCGAGGGCCACGGCCCAGCCCAGGACGTGCCCGCCGGGCACGGGGATGGCCCTTGGTGAAGGGGACTCGCGGGGAGCGTTACAAGCGGGGGCCTCACTGCCGCTCGCTTCTTTCTCTGGGAGAAAATGGCGACACTGCAGCTGCAAAATGTGCTGACCTCAGCAGCAGGTCGGGGCCCGGAGGGGTCCCCCCTCGCCGGCGCAGGGAGCCCTTAGCGGTAAAGGCACTGGTGCCATTGTGCGGCAGGATTGGATGCTTCCATGTATTCATTTCGGTTTAATGAAGGCGCATTCCTCAGAGGAGAAATATTTACATTCAGCTTCCCAGGTGGTCACCTTCGCCCAGATGACACACAAACAGGCAGCCCCCCGCTCCCTTTTCCAATCCAAACCTCTTTAGAGGGCTCAAGGAGGAGGGGAGCAAGGGGAGGGGGGCTGCTGGGGGAGCAGAATAGAGAAAGGAACAAAATGCTAATAAATCAGCCAGCCAGCCCTTTTCCCCTCCCCTCTGTGGAGTCAATGGAAAGTGTCATTTCACATGCTAATCCCCCTCCGATCTCTTCACAACACCTTTTCCGAAAAGTGTTTGGGAAAAGTCCTTGTGGCCCGTTTACAGCTCCCTGCCGCTTCGGATTCCTTCTTGTCTAAGGCCGTGGCCCCGTGTGGGTCTCTCCCTCCAGCAGGGCTCCTTACAAAAAAAATCTCAACAAAGACTTTGGAGTTCATCAGCCTCCCACTGAAATTCACAGCTGCTGAACAAACTAATCCCCTCTCTTGGCCTTTCTTCCTTTCAATGGGTTCTTGGCTTCAAAGACACTTTGGGAAAGGACTTTGTGGGGACTCACACTGCTACTTCAATAGAAGTTAGTGCAAGCATTATCTTCAGAGCAAGTGGCTTTACAAACAAATACTGCCTAACAATCTCTGCCCCTCGAGCTCCCCCAAACACACACAAGCCTAGCCTGCAGACATGATGTTAGCTGCAACAGGATTAGAGCTCTGTTCTCTGTGCCTAGGGATCCTTTCCTACCCTCCCCCCCCCCCCCCC
>VZSC01012130.1:146536-184194 GCA_013398225.1 Steatornis caripensis
CCCAATTCTTTGTCAACGCAAAGGCCTTCTCACCCAAAAGAAAATGCTTTCCCTCTTGAGCAACGCAAGGATGCTGCTGCAGCAAGCGCCCACATAGGAGGAGGACGCGCTGAGCAGCCGCTGTCCGTAGACCAGAAGCTGTTCCCGTCTAGCAGAGACAGTCCTATAAACGGAGGAGCGTTTTCTGGGGGGGCTTGCCAGGACACGTACTGCACCAGGGCCACAGGGACAGGGCTTCTGCCACAAGCCTCTCAAAGACCCTCAAGTGGGTCACCTCACTTCCCCCTGCCTCGTTTCCCTACCAAGAGTTTTAGGGAGGGTGCTCGCTGAGGTAAACCTGAAGCAAAACTGAGCAACAGTGGGACAAAGGGGCAAGCAGGAAGGACTCGCAGCAAAGGTAGCATAAATAGCCAGTCTCTGCATGAGTCCATCGGCAGCGGGAGCGGTGCGTGCTGGAGGGAAATAAAGTCAAATGCCTCTGAGAAATACATGGAAAATCTGTGCTTGTTTCTCGGTTGTACAAAGGGCCTGAGTTAAAGAAAGAGGAGCTGGACTGCACACGGTACTGTAACTGGATCCAGAAAGGATCTGAGAAACACCAGGCTTGTCAAATGATCTCAGAGAGCTAGGACATTCCTTCTACACTCCTTAAGCAAACGTATGCCTCCAGGGCTACCTGCTCACTTGTTCAGCATCAGAAGGGGCCATAACACAAGTGCTGCCTTTGAAAATCGGCTTGCATCTCCCTGATGGGGGACAGCTGGGAGGCCAGACTGGTTGCTAACTGTTCCCAGACCAGGCTGCAAAAGCTCTACAAGATTCACTTACACTTGGTGTCTGCCATTGCCAGCAGCAGAAATAACAAAGGCTGGTTTTCCCTGAATGCACGTGCTGTGTGCATAGTACATAGTACCTTCGTAAACCCTGGTCCCTTCTGAGCAATGTCCCTCAAATCTTCCCCATCCAAACAATCTTTCTCAACCTTTACTTCCTCCCAAGTCCTCCAACCACAAGCCAGGTAATACAGACCTGCATATTTCAGAGTTTCACGTGTGCTGGCTGGCTGGCCTGTATGTATATACTAGCTGGACAGCTGACAGCAAAAAGAAAAATTTTTTGAGATTACATCGGTCTTTTTGCAGAAGCTCATTTGATTCCCCCCCAACTTTATCTCAGTACCAATGTTTTCACTTCAGCCTTCTTACCTCCTTAAAGCTTAAATGAAATCAGCCAACAGATTCAGAAGTTATTAACTGATGCTGACAATTCAATGGTATAAATCTGAGTTCCACACAGGTCAGATCCTCATTCTAGTTTAACTGGCATGGCTTCAGTGACGTAACGCTGATTTCCAATGGGAGAGGATCTCATCAAGGGCGCTCTGTTTACTTACTGACATACTTCCAACTCCTGATGTCAAGTGTAAAATCCCAAACACTGCTGTGATTTCCTCAGTGTCCCAGGGACCTTCTTCTGTCTGATGCAGATGAACAGTCACAGCTGAGGTGGGTGATCCAGAGATCAGCTCTCTGACCCTGCAGGCTTAGGGAGGGGGGGAAGGCCCAAGGTCACACCACACCAGGACGGTTGCTGCACACACCAGCAAAGCACAGAATCTGGTTTGCCCCACACCGTTCTCAACTCCCCCTCTCACCAAAGCTGAGAACGCAGCCCTCAGTGGGTGGGCCTGCAGACTGAGTGAAGTCCCCTGTAGCCTATGGAAAAAAAGCTAGCAGCATCACAAAACGCAGCTTTTATTTCACTGTTCTGTAATCTCTCAGTGCATCAAACCGCAGCAATAGAAACAACACAGCAGCAGCAAGGAGGCACTTTGACCTGGAAAGGAGAGAATGAGACCTGTCCTCTCCCTCCCTTCTCTGATTCCCCTCCCTCCTAAGTCTCGTGGTAGAGCAGGCTGATTCACGTAAGTCACTGAACCACTGGCCCATGATGGCGTTATCACTCAAGCAGCAAGCAGAGGGAGCAGGGGCTGGCTGCAGTCAAACATTGGGAAGAAGCCTTGCTCCCAGCTAGGGCCTAAGAATTATGCTGCCTGGTTAGTGTGAAAGAAGGAGAGGGGGAGGAAGAGAAGGAAAGACAAACACACACAGACAGATGTGCCCTAAAATCCCATCTGCCTTCCCAGACTGCTTCCCCAGGGCACATTGCTTCCCTCATCTATTTTACCCCAGAGGAAATACCACGGTGATGAAAAGCATCAGCATAGCTGTATCCTCAAGACCTGACAGCACCACCTCCTGCAGCATATTCCTACCACCACAGTGCAAAGGGGCCTTTGAGAATCACCTTTGCACGTATGTGTTACTGTAGGCAGAATGAATGCACCACACTTGGAGCAATGAGCTGTTTACTCCTGCCCAAGTCTGGGCTGGTCAGGGTAGCTTGAGGGGATTCTTTACAGGACCTGAACAATCTCTGCTGCTGTTAAAGCCCCTAGACTTTCTGAAAAGCTGATGTAGGAAGCCTTTAGATAACACCAGTGAGCAAAAGGCCAACTGTGTTAACATAAAGGAAGTGAGTAAGGCCAGGAGCCAGAGAGTACAGCTTTTAGCCCAAACACAGGATGTGACTGGCTCTGGTGAGAAGCACACAGAGCAGTCCAACTTGCTAACATTCCTGAACGGGAGAGTCCCAGGAGCTGGACAGGAGAAATCAGCCCTGGGCCTGAAACAGAAAGGGCTCAAGCCTGCAGCTTATGGGACAAAAGATATAAAGGAGGGGGGATAGAGGGTGAACAGGAGACTCAACTATGAAAACAAAGGGCTGGGTGAAGAAGAGAGAACCAAAGATAGCCCACAGCAGGCTGGTCATTAGCCCTAATTGTAGGAGGATATGGGTGCAGAGGGGTGAGAGGGTGAGTCAACCATAAGAACAAAGAGAAAGGAGGAACCACAAGAGAGATCCTCACTGCAGCCCAACAGAGCAGGGACACCCCAGCTTAGGTCCCAAGGGAGCCCAGCTATCAGACAGTTTACACTGCAGCCAGAAATAGAGCCTGAGGCTCTTCTGTCTGGTGGCACTGCCGGTGCCAGTCCTGTTTGTCTCCAAATAAAAAAAAAAAAAAGAAGCAAGTTTCCCCTTTTTGCCAGGGAAACAGGGAAGAGGGAGGATCTCTGCGCAACCTGGAGAGCCTGAAATTGAGATCCCTGGGCTGGGAAGCAGTCTCAGACAGGTGAGAAAGAAGAGAGAGAAAGAATAGTCTCCAGGAGTCCCAGGCCCCAGCTGGCTGTCTGGAGAGTGGATAGGGCCAGGCGCACTGGCCCAGCACGGTTCCAGGCACTGGCACAGTCTTGTTTCTCCAGAGTCAGGAGGAGAGTCCATAACCTGCAGCACATAACAAGTGAGGGAGTCCACCAGCTCTCAGTGTGCACTGTTCCAGCTGCTCCACACTTCACACATTCAGCTTGCCAGCAATGGTCATGAGGACTTTCAGGATGGGCATGAAACCAGACACCTCACTGAAACTGCTGCTGCTCACCACTTGGGTGTGAACCAGGAGACCCTGTTGGTAGTTCCTAGCCTCAATGCAGCGGGCAATTTCATGGAGACCCATGAGGATGGTTGGAGAGAGCTGTGGGGAGGGAGCAGAAATGAGTCAGCACGCTCAGCACTAACACAGGCCCCCCCCCCCTCCACATCCTTCCCGCCAGTTCTGCACCTCATCCCCAACAAATAGCACCTGCACAGTCAAGCACTAGCAGAAAGGATAGCCTGCATCTTCCCTTGATTTCCCAGCCCACGACAAACATTAAGCTAACACCCAGGCTGGGCTATGGTGAGTGCAGGTCCTAAGTAACAACATTTCAGCATTAATTGAATATCTGATGTATCTGAGGAGGTCAAAGGTCCATCTAGCACAGAATCCTGTCTCTGTTCAGGCCTAATATGGACACTTAGGACAAGGGTATAGGTTAAAAGGATTCTTCCCTTGATAGCTATCCCTCTAACAACTGTCATCAGCAGTTTCAGAGTTTTCTAAGCCAGACGTTACACTAGGTTCACACTTAACTATCTTCAATTGTCCATTCCTGTCTAGAACCTGTTGATATGCCAGTATACTTCCTGGGGACAAAAGGACCCTGCAAATAACTCCCCAGCTTTTCCTTACACAATGTCTGGGCCAAGGTTAAAGAAGACAAGATAAGGCTGGCTGGATTCAAGGTGCGTTATAAGGTTTCACGCTCCCTAGCCTTCTCAAGGGGATAGGAGCTGGTAACAATGGGACAGACNTTCCCAGGTTTTCCTTACACAATGTCTGGGCCAAGGTTAAAGAAGACAAGATAAGGCTGGCTGGATTCAAGGTGCGTTATAAGGTTTCACGCTCCCTAGCCTTCTCAAGGGGATAGGAGCTGGTAACAATGGGACAGACACCAAGGCCCATAACCCAGTGCAAAGGTGGGATCAGGAACCTGGCTGGATCACAGCAAATGGTGGCATCTACTTACCGCCTGCTCGCGGAGCTTCTCATACAAACACTCCAGCCGCTGCAATGCATCCTCCAGCTTCCTTCGGGTTTTCTGAAGTGAAACAGATATTGCTAGCCCTGCCAGAGCTTCAAAGCCACCTCTGCCAGAAGCAAGTTGTTCTTGCTCAGTCCCTCCCCTCCTCTGTTCTTCCCACAGCACCTGACAATTCAGTTGCATCTCAGCCTCTGCCAGCCAGGGACTGTGATACAAGCCAGCCATGCCCTCACTGTGCACCTATCCGTGCACACCTTCTCTCCTCAAGACAGGAAGCTGGATTTGCCACTTTTCCTGTCTCCCAGCCTAGGCATTCTTCCCTTGTGATAGTGCTTGCAGAACACAGGACAGAGTGACTACTTCTAAAGCCTGAGAAACATCCGCTAGTTCATAGAATCACAGAATGGTAGGGCTTGGAAGAGCCCTCTGGAAATCACCCAGTCCAACCCCCCTGCTAAAGCAGGTGCCCCCAGAGCAGGTTGCACAGGAACACATCCAGATGCGTTTTGAATCTCTCCAGAGAAGGAGACTCCACAGCCTCCCAGGGCAGCCTGGGCCAGGGCTCTGTCACCCTCACAGGAAAGAAGTTCTTCCTCATGTTCAGAGGAACACGTAGTTGACCCATGGGGCATTCAGACAGCCCCAGCCTGGCTGACCTAAGTAATAGCTTCTTCCTGGTCTCCTTGCAGAAAAGAGGGAATATCCTTCCCCTTCTAGGTAACCACCAAGGGAAAGGCCTGAGTACTGAAGCTCTGGTGAGACTGACCTCATGAACCCCACCTTGCATAATTCACTCACAGGTAAATTATACCATGGATAGAAATGCCTGGCTCTGGGCAACTCTGGGACAGGCCTGGCAGCTTAAGAGCTCAAGCACAGTGCATTGCTGTACCGACCCAACTACTCAACCTCCGTGTAAGCAGAGTGCTTAAGCCCAAACCAACAGGCCTCTCTGTCCATAGAGGGAATCTTTAGGTTATCTCCCAGAAATTGCTACACTGCACTCTAAGGAAGCACAGAGCAAACATGCTGAAGCTGCTGCCACACACAAATTGTCTGACTCTGGGATAGCAGTTTGGGCTCAGTGCTCATCCTGGCATCCACTAAGCAGAGGTATTCTGGAAGGCTTCATGGTACCCCCAAGCTCATGCAATGTGACGTGTACGCCAACAACCTTTCAGGAACCTGCGTGGAGCAATTACAGTGACTCGAACACAAAGATTGTCTGGGTTTTTTTTCCAGCCAGGATATCTCAGCCTTTCCCTCTAAGCTCTGAGGATAGCTGGTCATACCAGCTGTGCAGGAACTATCTACAAACCAAGCCAATGAAAAAGGAAGCTGAATTAGCTGTGTCATTTCTTCTACTTTCCTCAGAGAAAAGAGCCAGGAAGACAGAACCTTTACTCCAGAGAGGCAATAAGAAACAGTGGATAAATGCTAGAGAATGCATCTCAGTTCCCAAGAGATCGAAAAGCCTATGGCCTAAAGGAAGGAGGCAGATGGAGATTAACTTGGTTATAGGGGCAAGACTCTTCCTCTCTTTTCCCAAACGAAAGAAGGAAGCACCAGTAAAACACCTACGAGGGTAAAAAAGCCACAGATCAGAGAAGCAAGGACTTACTGGATCAGTGGCGACAGCAGAGCAGCGTTGCACCAACCCTTCAAATGTGGACTTCAGAGCCTGGTGCTCAGGGGGCACCTCCTTTCTTTCGACCCTCTCCACGGGTAGCTGGTGATACTGACAGAGAGAGAAGCAGATGAATGAATACAACGGGACCATAAAAGGCTGGAGCAGGTACATGCCACTCCTGCAACTATGAATAGAAAGAATTTCACCCGTTCATAAACCCAGAGAATACCTGGAAGCACAGTTAGTTTATAATCTTCAGACTGTGTTACAGCTTCAGGCCTCTGTGGATTTGCAACTCCCAGCAGGCTTACAGCCTGCCTGGCCTCCCTCTTTCTCTCCCAGCTGTGCCCAGGTGTCATTTTCCACCCTGGCAATTCCTCTAGCACTCAGGCAGAGAAGTCTTATAGGAGCTAGGGAGCAACATAAGCCCTGCAGCTGCCAAGTAATAAGAATCTAAAAATCTGAGTTGTTTTTTCTACTTGACAAGGAGCTGGTGGCTGGGGAATGCCCCACTTTCCCTGGGTACCTGCAGGCTGCCTTCCTTGGGTGCTCCTGGGGGTGACTGGCCAGATTCTTGCAACCTGGACAGCTGAGGATGCATCCCTTGGGGCTCTGCAGGCAGGCTCATTACTGGAGCTGTGATGGGGGCTGGAGGAGCAAATTTCTCAGGCAACTGTCAGCAAAAAGATAGAAAAGAAAAACAAAATCAAGAAAACAGAGTCCAAGGAAGGAGGGTTGGTTACACTCTCTGCAGTCAAATTCAACTTCCTTTCTAACTTGCAGAGTGCCCAGTTCTCAAGATGACGTGTAACGCATTCCTCTTCTTTCAGGCCCCCCGATCCAGAGCATGGGGCCCTTCCTCTTGCATCCTAGATGAACAGTCAAAGCAACAGCAAGAAAACTCCTCTGGAATTGTTCAATCAAATAGATCTGTTGCCCCTGAAAGCACTGGTCCTCAGAAAGCCGTCTTGGCTCTGCGACGGCACGAGTCCTGAATGTAGAGATTAGCAGCAGTAAAGTGTCCAACAGAGCAAGTGTTGGGGAAAATCCCACGACACAGGGGGAGAATCCTCTTGCAAACACTTCACCATGCCTCTGCTAAGCCAGAGAGTCAGGATAAGTTCGGACCAACGGGGCTAGATCAAAAGGAGATGGCTTTAACAAGAGGCTAATCCTGTTGTAGTGAGCACAGCCTGAAGCAGGTTCCCAGCTATGCTGCCAGAAAAAGGGCGAGAAGTCTGTTCCAAGCTAAAGAAGAGGAGTGGGGGGTGGGAATGGTGCCAAAGAAGCTTCTTGTCACACCTGCCAGCAGGCAGCAGTGATACAAATGGCATACCGAGAGCATTTGTTGCAAAAATGCTCAGCTCTGAGGTCCTCCAGTGCAATCACTAAAAGGCAGAGGGCAGCAGGGCCAAATCGGCAGGCAGCTCACAGCTACACCTGTCCCCACTTCTGCTGAAAGAAGTGCCTTATCAGTTGGTATCAGCATCTGAGGAAAATCACTGTGGGTCTCACCGTGCCGAGGAGAAATGCTGCCCCCAACTGTCAGGTGTGAAGTGAGCGTGATCTTCCCAGCCACTATCAAAAAGGGTGTGTGGGCAAGGGCACAAGATTAAATCCCTATTTCTAGCAACAAGTGACTGTAGTCAGCCTGGGAAGTACTGACAGCAGATGCAACATCACAGATGATAACCATGCTACAAAGCAGCCACCCTGGAGAACAGCATGCAAGTTTGGATGGCAAAGGGTCAAGAAGACATAGACCCCAGTCCTAGCTATGCATGTAACGCAGCAGTAGACAGACCGACATGGAATGAGACCCGCTGAGTGTGACAGAGAGCATTTATAGCAATGTATCTGTTGCACGGAGCTCCCTAGCTAAAACAAAACCACCGCATTTTGCAGCTGAAAACTTACCTGTTTCTTTTGAAGGCCACCTGTTACAGCAGAGGGATCAGTCCAAGATTCCTGACCTGCTAGGAGGGAGAACAAGACACAAACGTCAGACTTTGAGAAGGTGGCTGCAGCAACAGTTCATGGTTGCTTGCATGGTTTGGCACTTCCCTCAGCAAAAAGGCTCATGGCTCCAACTCCCCCGTCATTGTACCTTCAGACCATTTCAACCAAGGAATTTAAGGCCCAGCTCAGGGGCTTAAGAACTGCTCTTACTTCCCTCTCTCTTTCTTAGTTACATTCTTAGCATCTGAGTATGTGCACAGGCTTCGTGAGGTGATGTGTGATCAGACTGAACTGGCATACACCCGCTCCCACACAGAAAACTTTTTCACAGCTACCTGAAGCTTTCCACATTCTGCACAGGCTGTAGAAGTCAGCCTGAGTCAGGCCTGAACCTTGGTCGGGACCTGCATGTGTGTGCGCATCAGGGTTCAGGGAGTTCCTGGGGTTCCACAGTGAGGGCTATGTTATGGGTGAGAGAGGTCTTCTCACCAACGCTCGCAGGAATGCCTCACAGTGGCAATCCACAGCAACGCAGGTTGCTGTGATAAAGGGAGGAAAAGTTAGGGGTGGGCTGAAATTTTCCACTTCCAAAATCGTGTTCATTCAATTTGCTAAAGCTTAGCAAAATTTGCTGGCTTCCCAACCAGAACAGAATAGGTAGTAAATGCATTGGGAGCAGAGGGGGTCTCTGCAGATGCTTCTGTGGTACCTAGACTGTAACCTCACTCCAGCTAATTAAAAATCCATCAGACAACATAACATCAAAAGACTTGCCACCACACTTCATTCTGCGATGGTCAAATTCCAACTACCTTGTCTGCTGCTGTCCTGTAAGGGTACCTGCACCTCTAGACAAAACCTCAGTGCTCCTTTTGTCACCCCAATATTAATAACCTCAAGCCCACATGACAGGAATAATCTGTGAGAAAGTGGCATAATTCTAAGGAGCAATATCAGAATTGCTGGAGCTCAGTGCCACACTTAATGAGCCACTGATCCCGAACTGAGCTTTAAAAAATCACAGGGGAAAGATGCAAAGGTGCTTCATTACTTTAATTACCTTTATTATTAAAACTCTGGCAGCCTTTTTTTTCCCCCTCCCTTTTCCCATTATTTCAAGACTCACTCTCTGATGAGTTTGGATCACTAGTTTAATTAAATTGGCACTTATTTCTAGCTTGGGGATTCTGTGCCCTAGAACTCTGCTGGCCCCCACTGAGCCTGTGGCCTAGCAGTCCCTGGCGCTATTCCAACCCAGTGGCACTTTGAATCCACACAGGAAACAGCTATTTAAATTACAGTCTTTGAGCCAGGCACTTAATCATCAGACATGAGACAACAGGACCCTGCTACATTTTGCTGGGATGAAATTCTGACTATCTTGCCTATGCTACTTGTGAAAGAGGATTTCTCACCAACCCTGAAAGGAGAGCCCCATGGCAGCAGTCTCCAGCAATGCCTGTCCTAGAAAAAACCAGACCGTCACGGGCTGGAGTCAGGGACTATCCCAGCCAGAAAGGAGACTGATCAGTCAACATGTTGCTGTTCTTCACCCTGTCCCTGATGCTCCCTAGGAGCGTGGGATTTCTACAAGCGGAGATCTCTCTGCATTGCACTAGTGAGACTGTGTTAATGAGCTGTTCCGATCATGTTCAGAAATTTCCAACGCAAGTTTGGCCAGTCAGATTGAGTGACCTTACAGTCGCTTTCCAGGCTAAAGAAAAGTACACATCAAAACTACCACAATAACGGCAGGCAAGAAGGCACTCTCAAGGAAGCCAGACTGCACTCCTGACCTGGACATGCCACTAACACATGAAGTAAAATGCTGCCAGGAGAAGAGAACTTCCCAGCAGTGAATTCTCACAGGGCATCTTCAGCCTGAGGAAGTGCTTGAAATCTTTGCCATGGAATCATCTTTCAGGGAAATATTGGGGTCTTTTGTTTCTCTGCTGAAGGGACAACACCCTTTCCAGAGTCCCACTCCAAACAGCAAGACTCCACAAGCCACTTGTAAGTGGCTACAGAGTACAGGATTTCCTAAATAAAGCTGAGACTCCCTACACAATCTTCTGTGCCTGGCAGATGGTCTTTGGTGCAAGCGGCAATCACTGTGCAGAGACAGCCCACTAAGACATTGAGCGTTACCCCACTGACAACGTGGACTGGAAGATACCTACTCTCCATCATCAATGAATCCCAAGGAGAGAAATGAGTACAAAGCATCAGTCAGAAAACCTCTATAGTCCAAATTCTCCCCAGCAGATGGACTGAGATTCAAAGCCAAACCTTGCCCTGTATCTAAAGTCAAAAGTGCTTTCCAGTTCCCCTTGGAATAGAGCCCCCAAATTCTGCTTGGGAAGCTCTATTCCACCACTGCTCATGCTGGAACCTCCCTCTTCCAAACACCTGGGGAAAGCACAAGCGCAAGTAAAGCCATGCATAAGGCTGGGAGCATAACAGAGAGAAAACAAGAGATGAGTTACAACCACTGGCTCGTTCCTTGCCTAGAGAACCAAGAAAGGAAAAGTGGCTGCTTCCTTGTTCTGCTGGCCCAGCAGATGCCTGAAGGGACACAGAGACCGAGAATGCTCTAATTCCTCCAGGACTGGAGGAAAGCAGAGAAGGAAGAAGCTGGAGCCCCTGCTTTTGGTACCCAAATTCATCAGTAAGAGCACAGTGCTTTCATTTCACTTACAACATCCCCAGCTGACACTTACTGGTCCTTAGAACAAGTATGTCCGCTACTCTAGCTGTACAGCTTCCCAGGCATGCAAGGAAACAACAATGAGCATGCACACATGCACACACACTAAAACGTGCACACACACCCCACATTTCACTGGAAGCAGCAACATTGCCTCTCCTGCCGGTCTGGAGGCTTCTCTGGGTACTACCTGCATGATCCACGTGGGGATCTAGCCAAGGGAAGAAACCTGAAAATCAAGGCAGGGTGGGAGAGTCATCATCACCAGTAGCTTTTACTCACTGAGTAATGTCCCTGGACTACTATCACTGGTAGCTTTTCAGAATAAACTTGTCCAGCCTTAGCTTAGGACCTTTGTGTGTAGTCCCACAGGCTTCACACAGTGAGTTATCCTTGATAACCTTGGTTAAACACAGCTCAGCAAAGGATTCCAGATGCAGGCGAACCTCAAAGTCTCAGTTCCGTCACTCTCAGAATATGTGTGGCTTGGAGAAGCATCTGCTCGAAAATCTAAGGATCGTCAGCCTTATTGCTAGGGATCTTCATAGCCTGGCTAAACCTGTCCCCTGAGAGAGCAAACAAAGAACTGACAAGCACCCAATGTGGTGATGTTGCAGCAAATACAAAGAGGGAATGGCCCCACTGGGAACTAGGTCCAACACCACTCTTTCTTCATCATGCTAGCAAGGACTTCACAGTACTTGCAGACTGGGCTGGATTCAAACTACAGACCCAGAGGGGAAAGTCTCCAGGTCTAGAGCACTCCACAGAGAAATACAGAAGAGATTCCCAGGCAAACACTTTATGGCAACAGGAAAAAATTAGGAAAACTAGAGGACAGCAGACAGAGGATTTTTAACCTGAAGCTAAGCAAGGGGTATCCCATGGACAGAGAAGCAGCACCCTGCTCTCCCAGCATTCCAAATGCATTTCTTGTGTAAATTACACAAGCAGGGGCAGGATCGGCAAGCCTTCCATCAGGCATCCCCTGGGAACCACCATCCCTTCAGTCAGAGCAGATGCCTCCGGAGTGGATGACTATTCAGGGTGCACTGCAGCTTGTAACCACAACCTGGGGGATACAGCAGCTGAACAGGCTAAATGAAACTGGCATCATTACTCTGTTTCACCATCACAGCAAGACTCAGCACAATGTGCCTGTAAAGTTATCCTCAGCACCACATCCAGCCTTTGTGGTGAAAGACCAGACCTCAGAAGGTCCACGTCCATTATGTACTGCAAACCCCATCCAGAGCGTCCTGCACACACAAGTCACACAAGCAGTACTTACCTGTGGGAGGAGGAGGAATGCTGGCTGCTGTCAGGGGCTTAGTAGATGGAGCTCCGGGACCTCCCTGAGGGTAACCCATGTTCATGGGGCAGTTGAAAGGTGCTGAAGAGAAACCTAGAGGAGACTGGCTTGCCACAGGAAGAGGACAAGGTGCAGAAAGCTGAGATGATGGGACTGAGGCTGGAGCGAAGAAGGCAGGTCCGGGTGGTGGAACGCCAGGAGATGTCATGGGCATGGACTGTCCTGGCAGAGAAGGCTGGCTGGGGAAAGGAGCAGGACCAACAGGTCTAACTCCCGCTGGTCCAAATGGCTGAGATTGTGACACAGCTATAAATGAGAAAGAGAGTGTATCAGCATCACTTGTTTCATGTGCAAACTACTGCCGATGCTCTCCTTCCTGCTAGTAAGCCTGCCCTTCTCCAAGCCATACCCTAGAACATCCGCCAGGCATATCCCCCATAATCCAGGCTACACCAGTCAAACTCTGCCACAAAATTAGCTGAGGCTTCTCCACCTCTATATATGCTTCATATCAGTGAACATGCAGCAACACTTGCTAGAACTACATGTGTCAGAAGCACTGAAAAGCCTTTCAGACAGCTGACATTTTCTTTGCAAGTACAATAAGCCTGTGAGGAAGAAAGTAGAGCAGCCATCCATGTTGAAAGCTTTAGTCTAAGAAAACCTGGAGAATGGACAGGACTACCACACAACACTTACCTGGCCCTGAAACAGTTGGTGGAACCAAGCCCAAGTTGTGCTGTGGGTATGGGGGCCCTCTGGAATAGATACTTGTTTGTGGACCCGTGCTGGCCTGGGGAGGGGCAATGTGATGAGGTGTCATAGACATTGCTGGCACTGGCTGAGGCGTGAAGCGGGAAGGCACTGAAGGCTGAGAAGGTGCTGAAGGGGCAAATGATGTCTGATAGTTGGGCTGCAATTGAAAAACAAAGAACTTGCAAATGTCACACAGTCATTTGCATACACACACAAACAGATGCACTTTCTATCCCTGTCATTTCTCAGGCAAGAGAAGATGTTGCTGCTGCCAGTGCCCTGGATCCATTAGATCAAAGGTCTTTCCCACCACATAACTTGCTCATCAAGCTGGGCACCACACTCTTCAGAGTATTCCCCAGCTCTCACAAGGATTAGTTCTGTGGAGCCAGTTCCCATAGGGTGACTTCCTGGAAGCACAACCAGAGGAAATAATGAAGGAACAATAATGAAGTAATAGAGGCTGGAAGCAAAACTTCCTGAACAGTTTTCTTCTGCAAGAACTCAGATTAAGCCATACTATACTAATTTTACTGAGATAGGAGGGTGAGACGGGCATAGGAGAGTGAACCATAGTCCCCTTTTCCCTCAGTATGTGAGATCTCAGTGGATCACTACACTTGTAACAGTTCCCTCCAGTCACTGCATGTGGGACAGGGCTTTGTGAAAAGACACCAGACAGCCTACTTTCGGATTATTGCAGAGCTTGTGTTTGCTCCTGTGAAGGACATCACTGATGAGTTCCTCAATGCCCGCAACTGCGTCACCTCATTTTACTTCATACACCTTCCACAACCCAGTAAGCTTGTCTCCCTCCCCCCAAGCCATGAACACGAGTTTAAGGCCTACCTTCTCTGGATTTCCGGGACCTGTTTTGTGGGCTGCTCCTTCAGGGGCGGAACCACCCTTGGCTGCTGGAGATGTGTGTTTAACGACACCTACATTGACACGAGTGTAGGGAAAAGGGGGCGGCTGCTGATCACCCACATTCTCTCCTTGAGCGTGGAAAAGTCGATCTCGGAGCTGTTCGATCAGGAGCTGAAACAAACTATGCTTTAGGAGAAGTGCCTTGAGAGCCTCAGGTGGAAGGTTCTGGGGAAGCATTGAAAGCAAGCCCTATCCCAAAGCACTGCGCATCAACCTGCGTAACAAACCATTTTCCCAATACCCGCCAGGAAACAAAAATCCAACTGTAAGCAACAATCTGGGACATCATCTGCCATATTCCCAGGCAGATGAAGTCTCACCAATCCTACCCACTTTTGGGCAATAAACAGATTTGTTTCAAACTACAAGGTGACCTCCCCATTCTCTTCCTCTACCAGCTAGTTTCAGGAATAGATGCAGCTTCCCTGGAGAGCTGCTTCCCAGCATTGTTCTCCAGGAATCATTTTACAGTTCTGCAGCTCCCTTCATTTTCCCTGAATCAAAGTACTATAAAGAAAAAGCAAAAAAAGACAAAATCTGCGTCCTAGAAAAAAACCCCACACCTCTACTCTCAAGTTACCATAATTAAGGTGAAGCCTTAAGTCCCGATGCATGTCAAAATCCAAGCTCTCTCTTGTACAAAGAATCATTTTTCCCCATGTACTACTCTTTCCCACAACAATTCGTTTCTCACTCACCTCTTTAGAGCTGCTGGGTAGGTAATTCATTGCGGCTGCCAAGCATCCTTGTGATGCCAGGAGATTGGCATACTGGGTGATTCGTTCTGCCAAGACAGGGCCTGGCGCTTGTCCTGCTATGCCTCGGAGCATCTCAATAGACCTGCTCAGCACCATCACCTTCTCTATAAGATCCTGAATAAGTCAGGGGGACGGAAGAAAGAGACCACTCAGAATCTGACTTGTTTTACTGGTCCATCTCATGCTGAGAGAATACCAGATGGCTTTCCTCACATCAGGTCCAATGTGAACAGAAGTTACTCTACTCTGCACCAGATATTACCACTGATTACCGTTTCCTCAGGCGTACTTTGTGAAGAAAACAGGGATCAGGAAGGAGACCCTAACACTGCTACTTTTACGGNACTGGTCCATCCCATGCTGAGAGAATACCAGATGGCTTTCCTCACATCAGGTCCAATGTGAACAGAAGTTACTCTACTCTGCACCAGATATTACCACTGATTACCGTTTCCTCAGGCGTACTTTGTGAAGAAAACAGGGATCAGGAAGGAGACCCTAACACTGCTACTTTTACGGTAAAGGAAAAAAGAAAATCAGAAGCCACAAGAACATTTCAATCAACTGTGACCTTTCTATTATGAAGTTACTGCTGTAACTCTAAGAGTTACAATCTATCAGCTTGGAAGAAGAAGGATTAAAACCATACCAGGAGAAATTCACTAGGAAAAACTACTACTGTTGACAAACAGAACAAAAGCTTTTTAGTTATTCAAAGCTCCTGCAACTCCGAGAAAACCCCGAGTAATGTTTGTATCTGTAGAATGATATATGTGTCATTGGCTGATTACTGATAACCGGGAGGAGGACTGTTCCAAACAACTCAGAATGCTGAAGATGCCTTTTTGCTGCTGTTATTCACCAGCAGGGTTGCAAGACCAGGGAACTCTGTAGCAGAGGGCATTATCTGCAGGTATCTGAGTGGAAGACTTGTCTAGTTCATTCTAGTGACTGGTGGACACAACAGGGGTTAGCGACTTAGCCAGGGCTGGTTTAAGTGTAACAGGTAGGTAACAACACTGACTGAGAAGCCCTGATTCATCTGCAGGCTGTGACTTCCCATACACGATCTTTCTACTTGCAGTGGGAATAGACTTTATTTTGTCAGAGGCTGTTCTGAAGGTACAGCCAGATAACTGGAGCATAACAGTGAGACACGGTAAGCACAGCAGCAAATGTACTCCCAAGTAACTACCAGTAAGAAAACAGGTACGGTCTAGATTTCCCTGGAGACATTCAAGGTCAGGTTGAACAAGGCTCTGAGCAACCTGATCTAGTTGAAGATGTTCCTGCTCACTGCAGGGGAGTTGGACTAGATGACCTTTAAAGGTCCCTTCCAACCCAAACTATTCTATGATTCCCTGGCTAAAAGGAAGCTCAGAGATTACATCAGTATACAAAGACAGGCAGGTAGACCATAACTCCTGTCCATGGCTGTATTTATTTGCAATGTAATCAGCACTCTCTAAACACACAAACCCTTAACATTTAAGAGTGCAAGTCTCGTTTAGATGTAAGCCCATAATCCAAGCTAGAAGGAGATACCTTGGTGACTACGAACAAATCTCCAGTGTCTGCTGGAAGCCAGATACTCTGTTTGATGGCATAATGTGAACAGATGAGGGCTACCAGACTGGCCTAGACAGGAGTCAAACCAACATTATAGCACCCATACCTGCAGGGCAAGGGGTGACGAAGTCTCATGGTTTTTTACCCAGCATTCCACCAACCTCTCCACATTGCCTGATGAGATATAGCAGAGGCAGGCATCATTGGACAGGGCTGCATCTCCCTCCAACTCTAGGCGGCCGCCCAGCATGTCTTGAGAGGAAGAGAGACAGCCAACATTTAACACATTCTCTTTTTGAAGAGCTCATTAACCCCACTGCTCATCTCTCAGCAATTCTACTCTGCTTGCCACAGAAAGGTGTTGACAGCTTTGGATCCGCACCTAATTCTTGGATAACGCAGAGAAATGGGCATCATTAAGGACTCCCAAAGCCAGCTTGGTTGAGAAAAGAAGCAATTTTTTAATCTATCTGCCAATTTTTATATGTCTGCCCAGTTACATAAAAGAAAGAAAAACCCTTAAAAACTACAGATGAATTCCGAAAAAAATCCAATGCTTTTTTTTTCCAAAGAGGTGTGGGAATCTCTGGCAACAGTAGTGTCCAGTAACAGGGACAGCTAGTAAGCTGGTAGTTGTACATGTTTCACAAATGCTAGGAGACAAAGGTGAGCTGGAGCTATCTCACTATCACCACCCCCACCTTCCACCCCTACAATCTGGTCTGTAAAAGATGTCATGTTTTCTTGCATTTCAAGTTGTATCATCTTACTTGTAAAAAGTGCTGGCATTTCTCCAACAGCACTTAGCTGTTCCCATCAGCCAGGAGCTAGCTCCCCGCTAAGCAATATGAGTAACTTCATCAGATTCAGTCACTACATCATCCCCAAACTCTGACACTCAGAACAACCAGTTGCTGAGCATGTTGGACTATTAAGAGGACTGAGGAAACTACCGAAGACATCAAACATCATTAATCCCTGTTTCTGAGCAGGGAATGTGCTGGAATGGTAAACCTCTTTCAGATGGAGTGAAGCCACCTGACCTTTTATTGTCAAGGAAATCCTTTTCTCCCCAGAATAAAACAATAAATATCACCCTTTTATTGTCTCAGTCTAGTGCCTATCTGTTTTTTTTCAATGCTATTCATAGAGGTGGAAATATCAGCATATGCAACTTTACACTATGACCCTCAGCTGCAGTATGCATGTATTATTCTCCTAACTCACTCACATTTAGTAAGTTCCAGCTAGCTGTAATGAGTAAGAAGTGCTTTCCTTCCTCAGCAGTATACACTTCTTTCTGTAAGCAGTCCAGAGTTGCCCTCCCCTAAGGGAAATAATACCAAAACATAGCACACTGCATACCACAGAGCTGGGTATAGTCCTCATGCTTTGCGTATGTCAACAAGATGGCCAGTGCCTCCTTCCAGCTCTGTAGATCACATGTGCAAACAATATCTTGCCAGTTCTGCTGCACAACAGAGGAAAGCAGCTGTAAGGGAAGCAGAAGACCTGTCAGTCACTGAAGACAAAGATAAGCTGACTGCTTAAGCGAGTGCACCCACAGGGATAGCTCACTTTCAGGCACACTTCCCATTAAGCAGCAACTACCTCACTGTACATTGAGGTCCACCAATTCCAGCATCCCAATGCCAACAGGAATTGGAACCCGATGCCTCTAAAGAAAGTAAAAAAGCCCAACACAGTGTTAGGATATCCCAACCCCTGTTACACTTCGTCATTTGTCAATTAATAAGCTAGGACTTTCCTAGCTGAATTGTAAAGGGGTAGTATGCTCCACAGGTTACAACCATGAGGAGCTGAGGCAGAAACCATTACATTAAAAAAAGGAACAGAGAACACGGNAAGCACTTAAGAGAATACGGAAACAGCCACACCAGGCAAGACTAAAGATCTATCTAACATATATCCTATTTCAGAGCAGCTAGTATCAGTGACTGGGAATACAGTGTTAGGATATCCCAACCCCTGTTACACTTCGTCATTTGTCAATTAATAAGCTAGGACTTTCCTAGCTGAATTGTAAACGGTTAGTATGCTCCACAGGTTACAACCATGAGGAGCTGAGGCAGAAACCATTACATTAAAAAAAGGAACAGAGAACACGGATGTTGTAGGCGGGCAACAAATGAAGTTGTCATAAAACTACCAAGAGATTAAAGTAAATGTCTGGCTAAGAGGAGAGGCACAGATTCTGCTAACATTCTACTTCTTGCCAAAGCATTTCCACATATATTCAGACAAACATCTGCCAAAATATTGCATACCTTCCCCTGCTGAGTAGGTATACAAGACTGTCACTTACCAGAGAGAGTTTTGTCTTACGCTTGGCAAAGTAGCGCTTCTGGGTCTCCTTTAGGAGGTTCTCCCCACCAGCTATAGCTAAGATGATGGCATCAGCAAAGCGCTCCGCCCGCATGCACAGCTCCACTGCACCTTCAAAATTCCCCAACAAAAGGGCTTGGCTGATGAGTCCATCCGTATCTACAGAGGTGAGAAGCAGAGTTAACCCACAGGTGCATCATCCAGATGCATTGATGATGCTCATTTTAAAGACCAGGCAGTAAAACACAATAACGTATGGAAGCCCAGCTAAAAGAAGATTTGGAAACCCAAATCAGGTTTTGCACTTCAAAAAAACCACTGACTTGACAATAAGTCTTCCATCATCTGAAAGACTCTTCTATACTTTTAATGGGTCACTTATCTGCAAAGAGTATTTCCTTGCACAATGCTGAGAGATGATGCATGACACCAGGACGGGTCATGTGTTATAAAAGCATTCATCTGCTGGAGTGGACCAGATTCTTCCTGGTATCTCTGATTTTCTGGTTTTCCCTCCTGTCCCCTTTTCCTAAGAGAGCAAAAAGACATTTCATGTTCACATACCTTCTGTGACAGGAATCTCCAATGTGCTCATATTCTGCGGGATGAGGTTGTCAAAAAAGGCCGAAGAGGAGGAAACAACACCTACATCATCACTGGAATTTATCAAAAGCTGTGCAAAGAGGGCAAGAGGTTAATTAAACAGACAGATCCTGCCCAAAACAGTTGAATGCATTACTGAGTGGGATGGGGCTGCTCTCCATTTGGTTGAACGTGCTCATATAAATCTGATTTCAACTTGGAAACCCATCACGCCTCCTGCCACTGCTCTATCAACCTGCACAGTTTCACCAGGACAGCAACAAATGCAATGCTGCTATCGACAAAGCTTAGGAGATTGATTGTATAAGACATGCAATACCAACAGTATTGCTGGCCAGCATTCATCAACTCAACTGCCATTCCTTGAGCAAGCTGAACAATGTTGGATGGAATAGCGACAAGCCCAACAAGTGACATCTATAATTAACAGGTAGGACCACACCTGCACTTGGTGCTCTGTTGAAATGCAGGGCACAATTGCTACCCTTAGAATATCTGAACAAGTGTTTTAGGTTTGTGAAGAAGACTACTAATTTGAGGACAGCAGTTTTAGATACCTTAGAGGGGCAAAATTTACAGTGCATAGTGAACCAGGCCTTGGAAGGCATCTGAAGATGGACATCCCAAAATCACGTAAGAATACATTTCAAAGGATAGAGGTCAGAAGGAAAGAAATGCAAAAGAAATACCACAGCAGAAGCTTCACAGAGGAAATCCAGAACTGCAGCATGAAGTTAAGATGGAATGAGGCTAATCCTATCACTGAAGAAATCAGCACCGGTGAGGCAAGCCTTCTTGCAGTGTTAACAGCCAGGAGTTCACCTTCATCATTCGCTGATTTCTTTTAAAGCCAGATGGGACTGCTATGATCATTTAGTCTGACCCTGCAAGGGTCTGACAGGCCTGTGAACTGCCCTCTGCGATGCCTGCATTGAGCCCAACAACTTGTGGTTGGAATTAAACTTTCCTGTTCATTCGGCCCTGCACTGCTCTCCCGGACTCGCAAGACGTACACAACATACCTGATCTGGCTGTGCGGCATTTGTCTCATCTGCTTCAGGAAGGGGCTGTTTGTCTGGGATCCCATTACTCAAACATGAGGCGATCTAGAAGAGTAACAGACATTCATAGAGTGAAGCTCTATCAAAGTCAAATATCTGGGCAGCTAAGTCACCAAGTGACTGGCAAGCCCCAGACACAATTGCCCAAGCTTTCACCTGTTTGAAAAGTTCCACCTCTCCCTACTTCTGGCCAGCTGTCTATCAGAGGTTATTTATCCTTTTCAGACCATTGCTCATGCTGCTGCAAGAGCTTCTGCCCCTGCAGCTCCATCAGTGCTACGCCAGACTGCCTTCCTCTGTCACCTTCTTCCTGGCTGAGGAATCCCCTGAGATGCACAGAGCTGGATGCTAGAAGAAGCTCTCACAACTGCGCTGTTGTTATACACTACCCAGAGCACTAACAACTAGAAGCAAGATAACTGGGCTCAAGATCCCTTTGGTTTGATCCAGTACAGCTACAGTTATCCCCTTTAAAGTGCCTACATTTGCTTTTTAATGGGGGATACTTCAGGTGCCTCTCAGCTGAAATTTCATACAGTTTGGTCTTTCGCGTGCTGTGAGATCACTCACTCATTTCCAGTAAGGTCTCTACAACTCTCCCGCAGCAGCTTTAGTCCTTGAAAGGTTTCTCTCCACTGGAAAGAACCCTTACCTTATTTTGCAGGTCCTCTTTACTGTAGCCCAGCAGCTTGAGGAGTTTAGTCCTGGAATCCTGCTCCAGATTCACCTGAGTCACAAAGGATATTGAAAAAGACACGAAAATACGTGAAATCCTAGCCATCTACATACTGCCAATGGTTGGCTGCTTCTAGCAGCAGCAGCAAAGTTTAGAGTTTAGTTTATAGATAAGGAACTCAACTATGACAAGTCCACATAACGACTACTGTGGGAAAATCTACGGAATTTAAGTTAGAAGCATGATAAAAGGGTGAAATTCAAGTTTGCCACATAGTTACAATAAAGGTACAACTGCGTATCAGGGCTATGACTGTATGCATACTTGGTGTACTTGGTCATCAGTTCCCTGGATGGCCAAGGAATTGCCAAGCTAATCTCTACATAGACACAATGGGTGTCTGATTTGAGTCTGAATGAAATCGAGACAAGGTGATTGCCTGAAGTCCTAACTGCTTCACAAAAATTAGGTAACTAATTGTTACACAAACTCCCTGGGTGGGGATTTCAGACAGCCCCAGAGATTGTCACCGGCTGCACACAGCCTAATTGATAGGCACTATTTGGATGCTTTAACGCAAGATTAAGATTCTGCAACGAGAATCTGCCTGTCTCACTAAGTCCCAGCCTGTTCCTACTAACTGACCAAACTGTATGTGGATAAGATACTTGTAAACAGTCAGTAGAAACTGTTCTTGCAGATGCAGAAATGGTCATGCAGGACAGCCTTTTGTACAGAATCTTCATTTGTAGTTTAAGACAATCAACAGTAATAGATCTTGTACATGCTGGAGTTCTCACAGGACCATGGGCCACCTGGATCATAAAAATTCACTAGAATGACAGTTCAATGTATCTCATCCAATGCAGCTGAAGACACTGTTGCAATGACCCTTACAATGGAGACCACTGTCACTACCAAGTCAACATCCGGCCATCCTGTTCAAGAGATATTATTTGATTCCCCATGCCAAGTATAATACTATGGAAAAAAATCCCAATATTTTGCTCCCCACACAGTTTGTCGATGAGTGTCTATACAACACTACCAAGGATGCCTCCAGAAGGGCGGCCACTCCTCATTACCAAACTTTTTAATATTATCAAATTGTCAATGAAACCATCATCCTATGTAGGGCTACAGTCAGACCTCAGGCCACCACAGCTTGCTCTCTTATTACTGGGGAATCTCATTGCCTATTTGGACTTTGCCTTGAGAATAACAACAGTAGAGCTCCACAGACAGCAGGCAGATACAGCTTGGCAGCGGGCTGACATAACAAAATCCTGTTTAGCACCTTGACAGAAAGCCCAAACGAATTCACTGAAAAGACCGTTCCTACTGAAAAATAAGGCAATCTCCAAGACCTCAATGGCAAAAACTTTTCTTTAGACAAGTAGCTAACTAGCCTATTCAGTTCCATTTTATAAAGAACAGGAATATAAAGGGCTAGAGAGGACCATAATGAGCACATTCCACCCCAGGACCTTACAAGAACCGACCTCTGTGTTTCACCACAGCCATCCTACCTTCAAGAAGTTCCAAAGGTTCTCATCAAATGGCAACTTGGCTGTCTGGATCTTGCCCTGGCAGTAATCAAGGAGGTTCCCTGACTGCAATGCCATCTGCAGTTCTCTGGATCGGAGCAGGAATTCAGTTTCAGTAGTGACTTGACTGATGAATACCTGGTGTGGGTAAGCCTGCTGCATATGCTGTCCAGGAGCTTTGGTAAGACCAAAGGAAATAAGTTTTCCTCCAAACTAAGAAAGACAGATGGAGACACAGTAAACATTCTTATAAATGAAAGTAAAAGCAACTCACTTAGCTCTTCATTCAGCAAGGTGTACTCAAGCTCCAGCTGTGATCACAAGGAACCCAAACAGTTTAACGTGTATGGGTGGTAGGAACATTGAGGGAGTTCACATCACAAGTCCTTCAGCTGAAGACTGATAACCATGACACTGGTATTATGTGCTGTCAGGCCTAGCCAACCGCAAATGCCAGAGGGGCACAGAGGAAAAAGTACAATTTGGAATTGTTTGTTCTTTTCTGACACGGAGAGGCAGGCTGCATTGATAAAAACTATCACGTGAATGGCAGGCACTAGACAGATAAGGGAACAAATGAAGACACAGGCTAAAAGAACAATTCAGCCTTTCGATTTAGGAGCAAAGAGGTGAAGAAAATTAAATACCTGGACAGGAAGAAGACAGACAGAAGAGAATGGGAATGCATGTCACAGCTTACAAGGACAGCTTTTATGAGTCTTCCTTAGCTTTGCTAACTCTTACTCATAACCTCTCATTCTCTGCTACAGGACCTTTCTTGTCAGAAATATATCTGAATGTTGAGCAAAAGAGCTTCACTCCATGGGACACCACACTGCACCTTAAACAGGCATTAAACCAACCAGCAATGGGAAGATAAAAAGGTTTCTCCAGTGAAAGAAAAGGATTGTGTCACAAGATGGCACATCTATTACATTTTAAGCTGAGGATGCTCCCTTCACTTACTGCAAATGAAACTCCCACAGGTCTGCGAATCCACTTGGGTGGCTTTTTTAATGGTGGAATCAAGGTGGTCTGAGCTACTTGCTCTGGCACCTGCAGAGGAGGAAGGATCTGTCCTGTGCCAAAGGGATCCAGGTTGTTGAAGGAGGAAGAGATCTAGAATCAGATGGAGAAAGGAGTAAGATATAATTCAGTTCCTCTCTGTACAGAGTAAGCACAAAAAACTATTGGTAAGTAATTAGTTACTTTCCTTGTTGATGAGGAAAAAGGCTATGAAAGCACTCTTCCTGGAATACCACCAAGCCTCTATGTGAAAGAAATGGTATTTCCAGACAGTTCCAGAAATTATTTCTCAAGAAAGCTTCACCTTGAGAGATTTTCAAGTAATTTTTCCTTAGCAAGATGCAAATCCCCTAACAAACACTGCCTGGCCTAGCATCCAGCTCATAAACACAGGAGTTACAAAATTACTTGTTTTATGCAAGACAGTGACAACATATGGTCAAAAGTTGTCTAACTTATTTCTTGTTTTGCTCACAAAGGAATGCTGACTCCTTTTCTGTTGCTGGAGTCTTCCAAATGAATTAGTTTTAAGGACTGACTCAAGCTTTTATAGCTTAGATGAGGCTGGTGAAATAATCTCTCCAGACTTTCTTGCCTAGACAACAGAGTGTCAAAAGCAGCCTCTGATCTGGATTTCTGACATTTAGGAAGTCAGTGAGCATACATACAATGCTGTTTACAAGCTTTCTTAATTTTTAACATTGTTGGCATAGATCTGTTGTTTGCTAAAGATAACTCTGTTCAAATTTGACTGGACCATAGGGCATAGCTCCAAAATACAGCTGATGAGCATACCTGAAAAGAAGCAACACAAGGCTCATCAAGCTAAGGTTGCCAAACAAAGAATCACAGGCAAGACCTACACATTTTGTCTTTCAAGTCTTTCTTGAGGGGAAACCGGTTTCAAAGAAAGACCATTTCCTGCAGGAACAGCTTATACCCAACAGATCAATCACTCCAAACTCAAAAAAGAAATACACACTACCAGGGTACCAGCAACATCAACCACCAGGTCTTCAACAGAGTTTCTGTCCTGATACCACGGAATCCAGAGGACAGAGACCTCTTGGTCACAAACTTCCTGCCTCCATAACTGTCATTATCTCCTCCTATTTTTGTTCCTTCTTGTTATTCTATTTATCTAAGAGTTATTCTAACCTACTGTTCTCCATTTTGAAGAGTGGAAGAGCGGTGCATGCACACGAAGAATGCACAGAAAGAAAATTCTCCGTGGTTAAATAAATCCTTAATCTCCTACAGCTGTTGCTTGATAAAGTATTTTCTTTCTTTCGCAAATCCTATGAAACTGAACTCAGTCAGCTGTAAATGACTATATAAATAACACTTTAAGCCAGCTCGTACGTATTCTCTTAAAACCTGTATTGTAAGGCATTTGTTGGCTGAGAGAGAGGGAGGGAATGAAAAGACTAGACACCAGATTAAAAATTAAAATTTTAGACAGCAGTGACATTTCATCTGTTTAGAGTTTGCCCATCTACTTACTGGCTAAGTAATCTGTTTCAACATCAAAATATTAACATGCTCCAAGTTACAGCCAATTGACTTGAGGAAAATTGCTAATAGTGCCTTATAAACTACTTCAAAAAATTCTCTTCTGAACTAATAAACGTTGTATTAATTAGAATCAATGCATTTAATTGTAACCTAATGGCAAGACAAGCTTGTTGCTCTAACAGGTGTGCTGTTTTATTTGAAGTCTAGTAGTAATAACTATAAAATATATATAACATCAAAACTACACTCGATGATGGTTCTCTTCACACGCTTTAATGAATTTTACAAGACAAACTGAGACACCTTTGTCACGATGCAATGTAGTCCCTTTGGGACTTGGTGGAAATTAAGTCCCCACACAGGCAGCTTCTGGTTCCCATACCATGCAGTTATACGTCCTGGTGGGTCGGACAGACTGCATCACTTAAAAATCATACTAGTACACGTGAGCTTCTAACGCTCTCGGAAGTCAGGTGAGTAACTGCCAATCTGTCAAGCTGTAACATGTTCACAGGACTTTACCTTGTCAGCCTGCGTCTTCTGCTGAGCTTCTAAGTTCCCACCCATAACAGAATAAATGTTGATCCACCCATCAAAAGTCGCAGCAGAGAAGACCGAAGGATTCCTAGGACACCACTGGACATCAAAGCACCACTGACTCCGAATGGGCAACTCGTAAACCACCTATCACAGAAAGAGAAGGCAGAAGCACAACACGAATAGTCCCCCGCTTTCCCCAAATTACTAAGCCACAGCGAGCGTGTCATACTTTATTTATATATCAACATTGTATACAAATCTCTTATTTTTGCTTCTTGAAGGATGCATTGCAACCGGCTTAAAGCACATTGAGCCGAAACAGCAGAAAGCCACAGAAAGCTGCTACAGCATAATATTCTGGCTGTAGAACAAAACGCAAAAGCAACGAGTCAGTACTGTCGCACCTGCTGTTAACCAAGGGCGACACACCAGAAAACAACACAAGAAAACCTGAAGCTAAAAGGCAAGAAGGTGTTATGAGCAAGAACATGTAAACAGAAAGAGTAGTCTGGAATAACAAATCTGCCAAAGAAAATAAAAGCCTACAGAAAAAAGCAGAACAACAGAAGAGGACTGTAGTAGCTGCAGATGAACTGTGAAGGATATTGCAGCCAACAAGTTTCTGGTCCAGCGCTCAAAAATCCAAAGTTCAATTCATGGCCCAGTCACAGACTTCCTGCCTGAGGCTGGACAACTCACTGACACAATCTTGACTTTGAACCTCCAGTTTGTAAAATGGAGAGATTTCCTTTATGCCTCACAGGCCCAAAGCACAGAGAATCACAGCTTCCTTCGCTGTGGGAACACGATCTGCGTTTTCTGTTCCCAGGCATAAAACCTTGCATTTGCTTATATTAAAATCTGGATTGTTAAATTTAAAAAACAAACAAAGAGAACAACAACCAAAACCCCCCCACATATCCCCCCAAAACAAAGAAACCAACCCTCCCCCAAACTCACCAGATCAGCCATTCTGGATAACTGTACTGTCCTTACTATTGAAAACCTTCCCAATTTTTGTGTCACCTGAAAATTTCCTGTTCATTGGTACCAAGTCAAGAACAGTCCCCGAACAACAGTTTGTGCATAAATGCCTAAGCTGAATTTGGACTCCGAAAATCTACAGCAGCATGCATAAAGATGAACCAGCTGCCCTAAAATTGTTTTGGTTTTTTAATTTTTCCATTAAAACACAGTGAAGAGATTTTAGTAAAAATTAGATTTCAGGAACATTTCCAAGTTTGATTCTCTTCTAACTACTAGACTTCTGTACAGAGTGAGCATCAAATCCCATGAAACCACAACAGCAGCATTTCATGCATTTTATGCAAACGGATGAATTTTTTTCCATGCCTCTAAGGCAAAGATGGTCAGCTAAGTGAAATTGTCCCATGAAATGAATTCAGCGTGGGGCTCCCAGCTGGACTTTGTTCAGTATTGTTAGAGTACTTCCTCCATGCTACCATCAAGATCAACTTCACCAATTTTGCTCAAAGTTCAAAATTCAGCTTTATCCAGAAATTCAGCATTGAATGAGTAGTTGTGCAGATTTTTTTTTTTTTTTTTTTTTTTTACACAGTCCTATTTTAATTCAGGTGATGATAGCAAAATATTTCAAAGACTAATTTCGAGATACATGACTAGATAAGCACATACATGTGAAACCACTGTACTATGAATATGGTTTACACGAATATTTAATTACATTGTTCCTCTCTGAATAACCCTAACAAATGTTCCTCACTCTCCTTCAAGTTTCCCTCCCTAAAAAACTTACTACCCTAGAAAGAAGAAGAAGAAACAAATGGACACATGGAAGACTACATGTGTGAACACAGCAAGAATAATCATAATTAGCTGAAACTAAGTTTTAGTTACAGCTTTCTTCCCTCTATGATCTCTGGACACAGATATATAGGAGAAAATCGCTACCTGTCTCCGTTGTTTTCAGTCTCGGTATGGACAACACACTAATTTACTCCAGGCAGGAAGAGTGCAGAAGATACACTGGAGGAAATTACATTGGCACTCCACAGGGATACAGAGAAGGGACACATACATAGCGTAGCACACAACTCTGTACAAAGCAGACCACATGTACTTATAGCTGCAGTTATGTACCTCCCCAATACTTGGGCTCCAGCACAAGATCCGATTGTCTTTGGCGCTACTCAACAGCAGTTCAGGGTCAGCCTGGCACCAAGAGACAGAGAGAACTCCCCTAAAATAGATCAGAAAGAAATCAGTCCTATTTCATACCCAGTCCATTCTCCCACACTGTCACCAAGAAAGCAGCAGAAATGCTGCTTAAGCTCAGAAATGCCAGTTCTCGTCTCTGCCCTCAACCAGATTTACCTACCAAAGCAGCTCTAGCAAAAAATCATAGCTCTCCTAAGCCCATTCTTCCAGATGTCTGTCTTTTAAAGATGGAGATCCCTGAAAAGGCAACACAACAAACAGGCCCTTACCTCGTGTGCCCTTCCAGCTGGCTCAAAGGAGAGGTAGCAAAACGTAAGTCCCATATTTGGATCACTGGCAAGCGGTCATCCTCAGAGGAAAGGACTAGCTGGGTTGCAACTTCTGGATGCCAGGCCATTCCTGAGCAATGCATCTAGAGACAAAAATCGCATAGGCTGAAAACGCAGCAAAGCAAGCTGGCAATAGCACAAGTGGCCCACAGCCACGTCATTCTGCACTTCACTTGTCTAGAATGCTTGACATAAAGCAAGACTAGCAATGTCTTCCTGGTGGAAGCAAGTATTTCTTCTGTCTCTACGCAGCAAAAAAATCCCACTAACAATAGAGAAGTTGAAGGACTAGTTCAAAGCTGACCTAAGACAACAGTTGGGATTAAAACACAGGATGCTTCTTATAAATGAGCTGTGAGCATAGAAACTGAATGCAAGGGTACCCTAATTTTAGGAACAGCTAGGGGTCTTGTTTCTCCATTTCATTAAGGAAAAAAAGAGAGAGGTGCTTTGATGCTACGGTCCCAAGAAAACCAGCCCAAACACCTCCCACAATAAAAACATTTGATTCCAAGAGCCTGAGTCAATGCTTTGCAGTCACATGTGGCATTCTGTAAGCTAATCAGAATCACAGTCTTTCCTGCACTCACTCTGTTGCTGTGGTCACTGACTTTGATGATAGGCTCATTCTTCCTGAGATCCCAAACCACAGCCTTGCCGCTGGGGTGAGCGGAGGACAGGATATGCTGCACCTGCCGATTCCAGGACACCACACTGATATCTTCGTGAGGCTGCCAAGACAGGAAAGGCCACACATCCATTATTACCATGTTGAGGGAACACTAATCGCAGGATTCTGTCACTGGCTTAACTAAGGGATTTGAGGATATAAAGATTCCTCTCTTTAATCACTGATCAAATAACTGGAAAGAGCAGCACTGACCAGAAAGACTAGGGAGTATGGGAAGTCCTTCACTCAGAATGTACAGTGGACAGTCAAATTATATGGAGGAATGTCACCTGGAAAAGCACCTTTGCATTTTGGGAGCAGGTACTGGATTCTGCACTGGCCGTATGTGTCATATATCAGTCCAGAGAGAACTGCAGCTGAGAGAACATAGATGCTTCTACTCTGACTCCTAGGATGAACTTGAATGGAAAGGCGACCTTGTGCAACATTTCAGGAGTGCAGCGAGATGGAAAATGATGAAGCATTCAAGGCTAATTGCTATTACTGCATCTATCACAACGCAGGAGACAGGCAAGGAGACAAATGGGAGGCTTACGGGAGGAAAAACTTGGCCTGCTTTTAGGCAAGTTTACTATGACTTTTTCACTTTCAGGAGTTGATTGCCCTGGATAACATAATCAGCATCAGAAGATCAGAAGCTTCTTCCTCTTCAAACTCAGGAAGCATTATCTGGGAGTAATAGCCAAAATGCATTAAATGGCTCACTGGCTCTGCTACGGGTATTACTTTCATGAGATATGGAAAGTTTCAGCTGAAGTCTGAAGTAAATTCATTCCTCAGAGAAGGTCCAATAAGCCTTCTTAATCCATCACACGTGCCCCAGCTGGATCACAAGATAAACTGGTCAGTTACTTGATTCAAATCCACAAAGAGTTTACCCATCCATGCAAAGTGCATCCTTCCAGTGCTTGCGAGCCTACCTCCCCTTATAACACTCTTTCCACCTCCCCAGAATGAAGCTGATCAGTCAGTTCTGATTCATTTTTCTCCTGACAGACATCAAGGTCATTCCCCCTTGACAGACTGACTAGACCAGGATGACTCTATACACTCACATCTTTTTGCCTTGTCTACTGAGATATAAAACTGCAGGGCTAGAGGAAAACTCGTTTACCTGTGATTTAGCCCCTGGAGTCATAGGCACACTGAAGTTATTCAAGTCCCAGATGAAAATTTCAGAATCATTGGCTCCAGAAGCCAAGAGGTTACTCTGTAGAAAAAAAGAAAAGCTCAGCTGAGGACAGATTTCTTGAAAATAACTGTAAGGCAAAAACCCCAAAGTTTCCAAAGTCAGAGGAGAGACACATTTCGCAGCCACTGGGAAGCAGGAAGATATTAAATAGATCATAAACCAAGCACATTTCTGGCCCCTGTGCCTTCAGCTGTGCCATGGTACACACGTTCAAAATTTTTGTCTAGCAACCTACATGTGCAGGTGGCTGGTGTTACTCGTCATGAAACTCTGCCATAGGCCTGGAAGGCGCTGTCTCTGGCCAGCTGAGCCTCTGCCCTGCATCCCAGCACCAAGGATACTTCTTCTGAGAAGATGCAGGCTTCCCACAGTGGTCTGCAGACAACTTTCAATTTGCCTTTGTGCTACCACAAGAACTTGTGTTCTGTTCGCTACTCACTTATGTTGCAGTCCCTTCAAGTGTGATCAAGAGCCCCGCTGAATCAGACACCAACTGAACAAACTAAAGTTCTGATTTCAAGGGGGTAACGGTCTAACACGTAACAGTACTGCAAGATGTATTTTTAGAGAGAGGTAAGAGTCTTGATCAAGGTCACAGGGGAATTTAGTGGCAAAGCTGTGAACGGAACCCAAATCTGAGTCCCAAACCAGTCTTGCGTCACAACCACCACGCCTCTTTCAGGTTAAAGCATGTTCCTTCAGTTCATATATCTCTATACACAAGGGCAAAACATTTTTTTAATATGGAGGTTAACTTGGTTATAAGTATCTTAATGTTGCATACCTGGAAAGGGTTGAAGTCAAGAGCTCGAACAGGACCTGAATGCTTCTCTGTCTGCCCAATTACAGGCTCGCTCTTTGAAGCCAAGATGCGGTGCACGCTGTACATTGTCAGTACACCATTATCCCCTCCGCCAACGATCACCCCAGAGGACTCCGGGGATCCATTTCCAAAGTTACCCCAGATCAGCTTATGAAACCTAAAAAAATAAGTAAATAAAGCTGGCATAGGGCACAATATTTGGCGGAAGTCAAGACACCCTCAGCATTACCAAAAAAAACCACATCCACATTCCAACCATATCAAAGACAGCCATCAATCTCACCTTAAATAACCATTTCCCTTTGAAGACGATTGTGGCTTTTACATGGAAAAAAAGAAATGAGCTTCCTTCCAAAGACTTTTAAATGGAACTTACAAAGGAAGAGCTAGTCTGCCTTTTTTTCTTTTCTTTTTCCCTCCCTTAAAACATTTAGGACCTCATATGGGATTTGGTGGGTGATCTCCTCTAACCTACACTATATAGAAAATCAGATTACAAGACTTTATCACAGAACGCCCTCTTTTCCAGAGCTATTATCTGAAACATATGTTTACTCACTGTAAAAGCTACTAGTTACAAATCAAGGCTGTGTTTTACACTGGGTGCAAATGTCACCCACACTGATGAGCCTAAGAAATCGTCTTGTCTTTAAAAGCTGGAAGAAAAGTTTCACCCTGCCTCTAGTTTCTTTATTGCAAATCGTTAGGCCCCGCAAGTTCACATGATACAGAACAGTTCTCCTGACTGACTACCATGTAAATCCTTTCAGACTTCTCCAATGGTCCAACTGCTGTACTTCTACACTCAAGATGACTTGCGTCAACAAAAAAGTTCAATTCTTGAAGACAGAGGTCAACTGATCCAAAAGATCACTTCGTACCCAAAAATATGATCTCCTCCTCTCCTTTCTTGTACCAGAAAATCAGTTCCCCTGATTGATACGTCAGTATGAGTCTCTAGTACCTGTTTGAGACAGGAAGTGTTCCTTTCTGCTTCATGTCGAGGGAGGGATCCCTGAAGTCAACCTCAAATATTTCCAAGGTAGCATTTGTACTGAAGGATGCATCTAGTTGTTGGGCAGACGTTCCTAGCAGAAGCACAAGGGCAAAACAAGTGGGCACGTCTTTCAGGAGAAAAAGATACGAAAAGAGCAAGGCACTGGCAACCTATTCTTCACAGTCAGCACAATCTTGGTTGTGCCCATTCAAGGAGAGCACATGTCTGAGTATCTCAGAAGGAAGAACCAACAATTATGACAAAGACTTTGAAAGAAATCAGAACTTCTTCAAGAAATTCTGGCCACCAAGGTCACTGTTATGCAAATACCTTTCTCTCTTGGGGTAAATTAATTCATATACGCTCTTCCAAGCAGCCACAGCTTCTGATATTAAGTCCTTACCTAAATTACAAATGCAGTCACATCATGAAACTCTGCTACAAGTGATCCTGACCATTTCTGTATACTGCTCCTCAATCTTGACCATATCTCTTGATCCAACCTTCTAAGCCTGATCTCAGCAAAAGTTCTTCAACTGTAGCCAACTAAACATGCCCCCAAACAACCCACAGACAGCTAGCAATCACACAGTGGTGGCTTCCTTCCTTCTCCCTAGCGTACAGAATAAAAGCTGAAAATAGATTTAACATTGCCTACTGGGACACTGCTAGGCAAACAGTCACTCAGTTACCACAGAGGTGCTACGTAACTGCCTATGGCACGGAAAGTGCCCAAGAGACTATTAAAAAGCAGTACAAATTATGAAGCTATGCAGTTTCTGATCTAAAGTGGACTGAAGCCAAGACCTTTGGTCCAACCAAAAATCTGTCCTTATTAGAGAAACACAAAATAGACTATCTACCCCAAAAATGGTAATGTTGCTTTTAAGGCAACAGTCGAACTTTTGTCACTTTCTTTTGACAGTCACCCTTGGAAAAAAAAAAAAAGGCAAAACAATATTGCAGCACTGCACAACCCAGGCAGGAGACAGAGCTGGCTAGCTCTCATGTTGGGCACACAACCCACGCTGCTGCTTCCACACAGACACTAAACTCACTCGCTGCCAACTCAGTGAACAGGCTGACTTTGTGCTTCAGGAAAGAGAATTATTGTAACAACAGCAAATAATGAATAATATCAACAAAATGCAAATCTCAGGTTTTGCAGAAATATTGAAAATTGAACAATAACCGAAACACGCAACTTCAGGGAGAAGAGATTTCTATTATTTGATCGTCAAACCACGTGAAATGTCTGAGCACCAACAAAGTAAAAGTGATCTTAAATGAACATGATTAGAGTGAACTTTTTTTTTCCACAGACATATCGAGTAAGTAAACTTATTTTGTTTTAATTTTTATAGCAAGCAGGTGTTGGAGTTCATACAGACTTATTTAGAAGTTAGATCAAAAAAGCCACGTATTCACCCTTTAACAAAATTACTGGCCTTTAAGGTGTCAAAGCTAGCCATACAAATAATCCTCTACAGGTCACTTTAAAAAAAAAAAATTAAGGTTGTAATATTTTCAGTATATTGCTTGTAAGTTTCCCAGAGATTATTAAGGTGGGAATTATTGTAAGTTAAAGCCAATACAACTCTACATAAAATCTCTCTGTGACTTGTACTTTAATTTTCACAAATTGCGAAGAACTTTACCTGTTGCTAAATAAATGGGGTGGTTGTTTGCTGGACTCCATGCCTGAACAGCTGTTCGCTCAATTTCCTTTAGCTTCATTTTCTAGGCCCTAGAAGAAATTTCACATAGTGGTTAGAATAGCCGGGTAAAGTCAACATGAAAATAATCACATCAGTAACAAAATATCCCCCTTAAAAAAGCACCACGCGAACAATTGTCCTCAATAGAGAGAAGTTACTTGCGACTTCCTGAGCTAGTGAATACAGTTTCAGAGGAATGAATTAGGGTATTTTAGAATTAATTAAAAAAAACCCCAAATAATCCCAGCTGTCTGATCCCAGATTTTCTTTCATACATAACTCTCTCTCTCATATTTCCTGATTACAGGAGAGTTTCAGTAAAATGAACAGGATCTAAATTAAACATCATACTCAAGTCTTCAGTCCAAGCTGGTTTAAATCAGCTGCAGAAATTAATTTAAACAAATGTATTTGCAAAGCACTAGATGCTCTCTCTGAACAAGCCGATGTCAGTATATACATAGGCAAAGAGGGAGTAGAAGGAATCTAAGGGCAGGCTAAATTCCAAGCAGAAAAATGACGTGGCAACAGAAAACAAAGTGCAATGCTATCGCACGCCAATTCAGTTGATGTACTTTGTTCTCGTTCCTCTGAGAAGCGAAAGGAAAAAAAAAATCATTTGACTTTCTGCTTGAGTTTGTAAATGGTAGAAGGCGAGGACAAGCGATTCAGAAGTAACTCCTGGGCTTCAATCTCAGCTCTGACAACAATTCTTTTTATTTACTCTGAATAGATCAAATGATACCTGTAAAATGGGAACACAACATCCCCATGACACTGGAGAGAGATTAGCTGGGCAATAATGTAGCAGGATAATTGGAAGTCAAACAACAGCAGGCAGGCAGGAGATTGCAAAACTGAATATAAATACAAATTATTGTTCCATGTAGGATCCTGCTCTTGCTGAGCAGAAAGCACCCAGCAGCTCTCCATCCCAGACCATACCCAGGCCTTCTAGGCACGTCAGCAATATGAATGATGTGTGGACACACCATTCACAGGCTAGCGGGGTCACTCTCATGAGCAGTTCCTAAGCCTTTCGAGCCTGGCTGCAGTGCAGTCTTTTAACTCTAGCTAAACAGAGCTGCTAACTATGCACTCAGATGACATCATGCTGAAGAAAGTAGAACTGTCAGCAGGCAGCACAGCAAAACACTCTGCATCTTGCCAGCTCACTGTGATTTACCTCTTCTGGTTACTTGACACCGTTTGTGTTAGCCAGGCTGACGGTTAAACCAGTCTGTACCACGTGGCCCCTTCTTCAGATGCAAGGCCACAAGTGTCAGTGCTTCAAAGTTCGGCCTTACTCAGGCCAGAGTATGGATGTTTATTCGTAACCACGCTCATAAAGGCAGCTTGCTGTGGCCAGCCTGCTGTCTGATCAAACCATCCAAACAAAAAACCAGTTTCGAAAAAAGCCTTCCGTCATCTTGCGGCTTATACAAAGCTACAGCCTCCAGAGACCCACACAAAGGGAGATCTGGTCAGCACTGCGTCTTGGGCTTGGACCTCACTGGCTAATAACTCCACATTCTTTTTAGGGTTTCATCTCCACCACCAGTCAGAAGGTAAGGACATCCTCTCTCTCCCCCACATACTATCAGGACATGCTGTTCGATTAGAATTTATCTAATGCTTTTTAGCATTAGTTTGCAGCAGTACCTACCAAAGCTCAAACTGCCTATCGCTATTCTCACATTAACCTTAACCCAACCTAGCTGAGGCCCAGAGGAGTCTGAATAGAACTCTTGTACAATAAGCCAAGTGCAACTATTTCCTCACGCAGCCTAAGAATAGAGCTGGAAAGATCATCTCCTCATCACCATAATGGACCTCTAAACTTACTTTTCTATCTTCCAGCACACCCTTTGCGGGGTACTCATTAGGGATCCATCACACTCTCTCTGCCAAAAAGTTTCAGTGCCTACTCACCTGTCTCCCACACTAGTGCAGGAACACTGTCCAGGTCTCCCCTCATTGGCAGTGAGGAACAAGGATATCCCTGGGAGGAGTTAGGTGAACCTGGTAGCAGCAGCTTACTGCACAAGGCACTACCCGACTCCACTGATGTGGGGGAGCAGGACAGCTGGTATGTTCCTTACCAGTCCCTTTCCCGCCTCTCCCTCCTCCGGGTACAATCCATCAGTTGTAGGAGCCGGCTCTACACACAGGCCTCACTGCTTCTTGGCTTTTGAGAGGACAACTCCCCTGCTACCTCATCAACATTACTAGACAATGGCCAAGAGACCTCTTCCCTCTAGTAAATTAACTGGTAAGGAAGTAATGAAGAGTGTAACCATCACAAACTTAGCCAGGTGAGTGGTTCAAGCTCCCACTCCTTATCCTCTGCGCTGGACTGACTATATGCACAACTTGCATTTAACAGGCAAATGCAAAGAGAAGCCACAAAAACCGTGCAGCACAGTACCGATCAATTGTCCAGCTTGTCCTGTCAACAGAGCATTTTGCATAGAAAAGTTAACATTACTGTTCTCTTCACAAACTTACGTCAGGACAGAACGGGAAGGTAAAGTGTCTTGCCCGTAGTGACTCATCCAGACATAGGAAAGGAAACAAGGCATCATTTGGAGTGGCTCAATATCGACAGAACAACCGTAGATGTGCTGGATCATAGGTATTGAACAGGTACATTGTGTCCCTGGTCCTCAAGGCAAAGCAGCAGTAGTGCCAACAGACTTGACAAGGCCCACAGCAGATGCATAAGAAGCCAAAAGATTACAGTACCGCACCATCTCTTAAGCACCTCCTATCTGTTCAGCTCCATTGCAGCTGAGGTTCTGCAAAGGTGCAGCAGCACCTCCTCAAGTCAGTGGGCTCCGAGTTTGGAAGAGAAAAAAAGCTCGAGTTGAGTCTTATGCTTAGAGAAGTGATCTTTCCATACACTGTGCGCATCTGCGCCCAGGACAGGACTCACAATCCTTAAGGCAGGAAAAAGCCCTTCTTTAGCAACCTCTTGCGGCTGCCTGAGAAAAACTCACAACTCTTCCACGGGAGAATTTTCGGGGAGAGGTTGCCACCTGCTGTCATCTCCCAAAATAGCACCTAAGACTTCCGAGAAAGCTCATTCTTTTCTCAGGACCTCTAATTAATTAATCATGACAACTCCTCTTCCTCCTCCTCCTCCAGACATCCGACTACAGATCCCACGTATTAGCGAACCTCAGCCCCAACGGGAGTCACAGGACAGAAGTAGCATTTCCCCGCCGCCTCCCTGAGCCGTGGTTTCCTGCACAGTGTCCTTAGAAGGTAACACCGACTGCAAAGCAAAACCCAGCAGGTCAGAGCACTCCCCACCACTGGGAAACGGAGAGCACACAGCTAAACAGTGAAAAGTAAAAGCAAATGTTGTCAAATCATGGCAGGCCATGCGAACACTGCTGACCGAGGCAAAAATTCCTCACCTACGCTAACCTACAACACTTGTGGCTTTAGAGTACGCTGTAAAAGGCCGTGGTTGTTGTTGTATCAGCTAATTGACCCCCAAAGCTGCCATGATAATCATCCCTGGTATCACGCCAGTGCCGCCTTCTCTCTCTCTCTCTCTCTCTCTCTCACCAGTGACAAACACTGTCAATCAGAAATCCCCTCCTACTGACTTCCCCAATCCTCCTCTTTGACCAGTTCCTGCTGATACTGGTCTTCCAGCACAGCACAAAAGGGAACTGGTAGCCTGTTCCCCTTAGCTAAAGGTAAAACTTGGGCAGCAGAACAGAAAAGACTTTTCCAAGGTCACCCAGGTGACAAGCTGCCACCCTAAGAACTAAAAAGGCCCCTCCTCAGCCATGACACAACGGTTAAGACGCAAACTGTCCTGCAGCTTCCACATCCCAGCATCAATTTAAAATCTCTGCACTGCCCCTTCCCTTCGCACGGATCTGACACCCTCCTTTCGCAGCTCCCCAATGCCCTATAGCCAGGCTGTTCTCCTAAGCGCCAATTATAAATCCCGATTACAGAAGGCACAGAGGCACTAATCTCAGTTAATCGTTACGTGTTCGCAAGGCGGGGTTGTTGCAGGGTAGGGCTCAGCATTCTTCCATGCCAGCTACCAAGGTACACGAAGAAACCTCCTGTGCTCCGAGCGCTTTCAGAAGCTGCTGCCCAGCACCACGGCACCGTGCGGGCGGCAGCGTGTACACACGTATCACGACAGCATTACGCCGTACGACAGTGAAAAAGAGGGAAAGTCTAAGAAGAAAAGCGTTGACGTCGGACACCGGCTGCCACAAAACAGGCTCTCGGCTGCGCCACGGCCTCCCCGCGGCCCGGGTCAAA
>VZSC01012130.1:194897-220240 GCA_013398225.1 Steatornis caripensis
CCCGGGTGCAGCCCCCTCCCCGTCCCGCCTCTGTGCCCCCGGGCTGCCGCGCTGTCCGCCGCGGAGCGCCCGCCGTGCCCCCTGCCCGCGGGGGCTTGGTTGGTGTCTCTGTCCCGTTCCTTTTAGCTGTAGCGGGCATTTCTGTTCGGTGCCACAGCGTTCCGTTGTGAGAATTCCGGGAAACGTTTGCTTTAGGTGCTTCGGGATGGAAATCGCGCCAGTGTGTAAAACCACGGGCACGTTTGTTATTTTTTAAGTGAGAGTGGCCACAGATGTGAAAGTTGCCTTACGATAGCAGGTCTTGTATTGGTTCTGGACAAGCTCAGTCTAATTTTGGTAATATTGCTAGTTGCTTGTTTTAAAGAAAGCCTGCAAGAAGGGAAGTTGTGCATGCACAGCTTGGAAATACAGCAGCTGTCGGTTTTGTTTAGGTTGCTTGCTATTTATAGGTGAGGAGTTAGGTGGTGTCCTTTGTCTTTGTTGTGTAGTGGTTCTTTATTTTGGTGCAGAACAGATGGGGTAATCTCAGTTGTCGATGGCTGAAGATTATCTGCAATCCTCTGAGAAAAGCGGAGTGCCATCTCTGTTTCTGGATTCAGAGTTATCTTTCTGCCAGCGCTTACCCCTTCATAGCTGAGGCTGGAAGTGACCAAACAGAATCTACTGTTTCCTTGCTACGTGGCAGGACCAAGTAGGGCTAAAACTTTTCCCGGCTAGTGTTTGTCTAACCTCACGTGTTACAGATTAGCCAAGTAGATAGTGGGATCTGTCCCATTGCTACCAGGAGCTTGCAGTAGGAGCAGTCCACCACTTTCGTTAAACTTCCTATCATGTTTTCCTTGTTTTTCTGTCCAGATTGTGGTATATGATTACTCTAAATGCCTTTTCCAATTCCCTGTTTTCAGGGAGAGTTTGTGTGGTTGCAATAATGAATGTGGTCGTTCTCAAGTTCAAGAGGTCCTTGAATCAATAAACTTCCTGTTTTTCCCCAGGAGCCGGTGGTGCTGACAGATACGAATCTGGTTTATCCTGCTCTGAAATGGGACCTGGACTACCTCCAGGAAAACATTGGCAATGGGGACTTCTCAGTGTATAGTGCCAGCACACACAAGTTTTTGTACTATGATGAGAAGAAGATGGGCAATTTTAAGAACTTCAAACCCAAGTCAAGCAGGGAAGAGATGAAGTTTGCTGAGTTTGTGGACAGACTCAAAGAAATACAACAAAAAGGGAGTGCTGAGAGGTAAGTGATACATGGAGGTTTCTTCGTTTCTGCAGGTCTAAGTAGTAGGGGGTAAGTGTCTCTTCAGTGAATGTTGATGATTAAAACTTCTCAAACTTTTTGGGTTTTTTATAGCCCGGCTTTCTCCTTCAGGGCTGCTACTTGACAGCAGCCTTGTTACTTGATTAATAAAATCACACCGTTAGTTAATCAATCCGTTCACATTGTCTGCAGAGATTTTTTTTTTTTCTTCTCTGTCCCAGGTAGGGTTTGGATAAAGAAAGCCTTAAGCTTCACTTTCTTTTGGCGGACTGTAGTATTGGTAGAAGAGCTTAGTTATCTGATGAAAAGGTACAGGCTATGGCACTTGCCCTTTTTTCAGAATACTGAGGTAGCTGCTGCTAACCCTCTTTCAGGAAGATGAGAAAAGATTGCATACGTGCTGTGTATTTGTTGGTGGTGATGGTGTACACAGCCAACAGATCTAGATGAGCTTCATGTTTATGCAGAATATAACTATTAACAACTGTACTTAAAGCCCTAGTTAATTTTATCAGTCACCAGCCCTCTAAAAGAAGCTACTGATGCTTTATTGTGGCTTAATTGGAAGCAACACTGTGTCTGTGTCCCACTTGTCATAGGTGCCTTTCTATTCCTTCTTAGCTTTGGGTGTGCTTTTCTCTTAGAGAGAAGGCGGTCCTTGAGCTTAAAAATGCATTTTTCTTCCAGCATTGCAGACAGTTGTCTGTAATACTGCAGTTGTTAATACAGATGTTTTATTCCTCTGATCCTCTATGTCTAAATGTAAGCATGGCTTTCAAGTAACTTGACACTGAAACAAGCTGGGTTTCCTGAGCCCTTTTTTGCCCTCACACACTTCTGGCAGAAGAGGTAACTCTTACCTCAGATGACTTAGAGTAGTGGCATATATCTGGAGATTATTCCTGAGTGTGTTTGATACTTGATAGTGGCTAGTCTGTTTATGGTTTCTTCCTCCTGCACTGTGAGGGGCCTGTTTTTGCTCTAAAATTCTCTTCTTCCCTTGTGATTGTTCAAGCAGAACTGAGTTCTGTTCCCTTCTGTATCGGGAAATCTTTCGGCAAAGTTTGGAGACTTTTTGAAGCTGTTTCCTTCTGCATGTGTTTATGGTGGGTGGTGGTAGAACAGAATCTCTAGGAGCTGTGTCTCATTGTTTTAAAATCTTTCTGAAGAGATGCAGAGGTATGTCTTTATGTTCGTGACAAAGCTTATTACTTGCTTTCTGCTTGTCCACGGGGAAATACAGACTATATCTGCAGCAAACTCTGAATGACACAGTCGGAAGGAAGATTGTGGTGGATTTCCTTGGCTTCAACTGGAACTGGATTAACAAGCAGCAAGGGAAACGTGGCTGGGGTCAACTGACTTCTAACTTGCTTCTTATTGGCATGGAAGGTAAGCAGTTTCCTCTGACTGGAGGAGAAGGGGAGAAGATTTGGTCAGCAGTTCTGTATTTCAGTTCCAGGTCTTTCGAATGGGTTTTCCACTAGTTTCTAAGTGTTCTTTCAGACCAGGTAGTTTAAAGCTTTGGTTTGGGAGGGGACTGTTGTCACAACCTAACTTGGGTTATAGAGAGGCAACAACCAAAGGAATAGCCTTTGTTTCTCCAGAGACATACTGTGAATGCCTGGATGTAATCTACTCATGGAAAGGCTCTATGTGATGCTGGTAGGGCTATGTTTTCAGTAATTGCTAATCATGTTCTGAGACCAGCTTATTGTTTGAATGCTTCAGATGCTAGAGATTTAAAATGCAAAAGGCTTTGCAAGTTGAGCCAAGTTAGTTTTCTGAGCTTTTCATAGCATGTTCAATGTCTGCCCAGGAGGATATGTTGATTATTCTGTGAAGCATTTGTTCTTATTTGAGCTGGTACACTGTGGGGAGGAATTCTTTCAAACAATTGCTGAATTTCTTCTTGGAAGGTTGGAAGGTTAGAGGGCACTGGAGAACTTCAAGATGGGTAAATTCTAAAAATCACAGAATCATAGAATGGTTTGGGTTGGAAGGGACCTTAAAGACCACCTAGTTCCAACCACCCTGCCATGGGCAGGGACGCCTTCTGCTCGACCAGGTTGCTCAAAGCCCCACCCAAACTGGCCTTGAACACTTCTGGGGAAAGGGCATCCACAGCTTCTCTGGGCAACCTGTTCCAGTGTGTCACCACCCTCATTGTGAAGAATTTCTTCTGAATATCTAATGTAAATCTGCCTTCTTCCAGTTTAAAACTGTTGCCCCTCGTTCCATAAAATATCTGTATAGAGTGGAGATCTCCATGTGGAGATCTGATGTGGGTATCCATGTGGAGACTGACTCACAGGCCTTAGAAGACAGAGTTACTACGCTGTTGACAAGGAGAGCATTCCAGTAGAAAGTACTTTCAATAACTGGGCAAGGAACATACAGTTTTGTGAGGTGGGATAGCCTGTAGTCAATGTGGCCATCACATCCAATTATAATTACTTGATAATTCATGACTGTTCGGTTCTGACAGCAGATGGTTTTTCCTCTTTGAAACAAGTCATACTCAACTTACAGTAGTTTGTCTTTGCCACTTGTTTTGCTAGCTGAGAGAACTTCAGATAAGAGCACTGCCCTGACACTTCGCTACAGATCACTATATGATCACTAAAATTCTGTTATCAACAGGTTATGCGCAGGAACTGAGGAATTGTCTTGAACCAGTGTGTGCTAGAAAAAAGAGTGTCTTTACAGGAGCATGGGATTGTATGTTCTATTTAATGAAGCGATTGGGTTAAATGTTACCTTAATTCTCTTTAGTGAAAATGCATATAAAGAGCAAGCTAGAAGAGTAATATCTGAATTGGCAAACAGCCTGAAAAATGTAGTTGCGAGGGATACAAAATGACCCACTGTGTTTAAAGATTTGATTAAATTTAAGATCTAGTTGTGACAGTCAAGCATTATAGCTGTTAATCATACTGAGGAGGAGCTATTGGGAGCCCCAATGACAAAGAGATTTGTTTACTCATTTTCTTGCAAAACTGCTAGGACTTCTTTCAAAATCAGGCTTTTAGATTCCTTTTCTCTAGACTAATAATTTTTGAAAGTCCGTTCCACAGTTTGTCATCTAAACAGAGTGTTTTATGAAAAAGCTTCCCATCAACGTTCACCATCTGCTGTTCATGGAAACAAGCTGGAAATCCTAATCCTGTAGAGCATAAGTTGCTGAATATGGATTTAGAGTGGAAATTAAGTTGGGTAGCAACTGCTCAATAAAGGCTGACTGATACGGTGATCAGTCTGTAACGTTCCTGCAGTAATTTTCCTTGTTTGGTTTTCTGAATATGTGGCAGTGTATTTACTGTCTTTAGCAAGGAATGTAACTTGCTTCCTTCTTTCATATCTGTACGTGAGAGTGTCTGTATTGTTGTCTTTTCTCTCTGTGTAGGGAATGTGACACCAGCTCATTATGACGAGCAGCAGAACTTCTTTGCTCAGATTAAGGGTTACAAGCGGTGTATCCTGTTCCCTCCTGATCAGTTTGAATGCCTCTACCCTTATCCTGTGCACCACCCGTGTGACAGACAGAGCCAGGTGAGAGTAGCAGGTCTGTTCTCTGCTCTGTGCCAAAAAAGGGCATTTGTGAAGATGCTAGGTGGGAGGAAGCTGCACTGGAATTAAAGCTGCATACCACTTGCTTAGCTTTTGCAAAACTTGTGCTCAGATCTGTTAACTGGTGTTAATGTTGAGAACAGATGGAAGGACTGGTGGTGTTTCTGTCCTGACTTGCAAGTGCTAGGGCTATAAACATCTTCTTACTGATAGCACGGCTGGGCTGCAGTTGCTACCTTCTCTGTTCTGTTTCATTGATCACTTGATCAAACACAGATTTGCTCAGAGACAAATTGCAGGACTCCTGTCTACGTTGGGGATACTGCAGAACCTCGCAATGGAGACATGACACAAGTGGGAGTGTAAAATCCACATAGGGAAGATCAGGATTATTTGATACTGAGAACCAATAATGAGGACTGTTATTGCAGGACGTTCTTTTGAGTTTCTTAATGTTTTCTTCTGTTAGGTGGACTTTGACAATCCTGACTATGAGAAGTTTCCGAACTTCCGAAGCGTGGTTGGCTACGAGACGGTGGTGGGTCCGGGGGATGTGCTATACATACCTATGTACTGGTAAGAAGGATGACAGGACTGCACAGTGACAAGCAAACATAGGTTTAAAAGGTCTTCTGCTTAATGTGTTGGGTTCGCTCTTAAGAGAATTTTGTTTTGACTTCTCTAAGTGTGATATTTTCTGTGCTGTCTTCGGCCAATCTGCTGCTAATTCCTGTCTGGGTGGGAGTGGTAATTCTCTCTCACACTACGTTGTTGTGCGAGTATTCCACTAACGTGTGCAAGAAAAGTATTTAAATAAGGAGAGATTTCCAGAAGTTCTGAGGTCGTGATGATGGAGGTATAGAGCAAGGATTGTCTAGTGCAGTCTGAACTCATCCATCCAAGGCATTTCACTATAAGCTACAGCAATAGCTTATTTTCTTTTTTGTGTGGTTTCCATGCAGGTGGCACCATATTGAGTCCCTCCTGAATGGGGGGATTACCATCACTGTGAACTTCTGGTACAAGGTGAGTTCAAGCACCTTCCTGTGCAGCTTGGGTAGCTCTGTCCTAGAGGGTTTTTTCATGTAGAGGCATATTGGCACGTGTTGTGAATGTGAGAACTTCATTGCACCAAATCCTTTGCTTTAAAGCTGAAAGCTGCTTTCTCCCTTACGAGTGGTGTGTGAAGAACTGGGAGGCTGGGAGGAGGTAGAATAATCTGCCAATTCAGGAAGCATGCAATGAGCCATTTCTGATATTTCAGGGTGCCCCAACCCCAAAGAGAATTGAATATCCATTAAAGGCTCATCAGAAAGTCGCGATAATGAGGAACATTGAGAAGATGTTGGGAGAAGCCTTAGGAAATCCACAAGAGGTAAAAAAACCCCCGTATAGTCACTGCTGTTAAAATTGTTGTGGCTTATTGCAAAACTCGAGATGCCAACTACTTGGCTCTGCAGGTGCCACAGTGAGGGTATGAGAAAGCAGGGTCGCTCTGTCGTTGCGAATGATTCTTCCTGCTGTCTTCCAGAAGGTCCTTTGGCTACAAAAAGGCAAGCTCTTTAAATTATCATTCTGGAGAGGACCACTACAAACAATGGGGTATTATTTTTGTATGTGGGGGAAGTTGTACTCTGGCTTTGGGCACTGCCAGGAAAGCATTGCTCCCAAACTCTCCTTAGCCTTCTGTCCAGCAACAATACTCAGTATTTGAAAGAAAAAAAAAAAGAAACTGTTTTACCTGTTGAATACAAATCTTTTAAATAAGAGAAACCTCTTCTGTTATGTCGTGCGCTTCCCCCTTAACACACGTCTCGGTCATCTCTGAATTCTGTGCTATTTTAACCAACTGGTATTTCAAAAAACAGATTGAAGTACTGAGTACGCTTTTGAAGATCTCCTGGTGATCTGAAAGTGGAAATACTGGATGTGAATATAAATGTTTTCATGGTCTGTAACTCTTACCACTGTGCAGGAACTCCTCTTTAGCAGATGTGAGATCATGCCCTTCCTGTGAGATTATCTTACTGCCACAGCATGCCGAACTTCCCTCAGTGATCAGGCAGTGCTGAGAAGTTGGAGTGGTCTTGACTGAAACCAAAACTTTAGCAAAATCATCAGTCTTAGTCTTCCTTCCAGGTGGCCCCAAGGACAAGAGAGGATTCAATGAGTAAGAATGTTCCTTCTCTGCCCTGCAAAAAGCAGTGCCTGATGACTACTGTCTTCTTTTAATAGCATCTGCTGAGAAATCACAAATCTAGGGTGGGAAGTGAAAAAGTTTCAGACAAATACCATGGATGCAGTGTTTTGGTGACAACTGAAGTTGGGTGTTGGCAAAGAACCCTGCAGTTTTGGTAGGGTATTTGAGGATATGCTCAAGGGTGCCACAGTGTTTTATGTAGAAAATACTTTGAAACTGATTTGGCGTACCTTAGGCTCAGTTTCTGCGCGGAGATCCTCTGCCCTGGACCGCTCAGCTCATATGCTCTTGTGGTGAGGATCCGCAGCAGACTCTGCGACTGCCATTTCTATGTAACTGTCCCAACTAACGATCTGTTTTTGCATTGAACAGGTGGGTCCATTGTTGAACATGATGATTAAGGGACGCTATGACTAATGCCTGGCTGCCCGGGTGACTGATGTTGGAGCTGCTTTGTTCACAAGCAATGGAAGATACTGAGCGCTAGTATTGCACGCAGCACTTAACAGACTGATGGGTTTCCTGGCCCATCCCTGCCCCACTACAATAAAGGGGGCTACTGGAACTGCAAAACCGTTAGTACCCCATTCATCCTCCACTCTCATCTAACCGAACCTCCCAAGAAAGAGTCTGCACTTGTTGGAAGCTGGATTCATGCTCACTAACTTGTTTTTTCTCCCTCTGCCCTGTTTGCCACAACAAGGAGCATGGCTTCTGGCGCTCGGATGTGTCACTTGAGGATTTTCAGGCATCTGAAGAAGAGCTTGGAGGAGAACCAGGGGTGATCTTGTTTCCTCAGCCTCATGGGGTCTGGGCCTCCTGGCTGGGTTTGTGTGTTGGTGCCTGCAGTGGATGTAAGATGGGAAGTGATAGGTTTTGGAGTCCTCTGTTGTTAGAGGACCTGTCTGTGCTCAACTCTGGCACCTTTTTGTATAACAGAAGCGAATGTGTGAGATGGCCTGTGTGCGATGAGTAACTGGACACATGATTCTGTTTCTTCAACTTACGACATCTATGCTTTGGACTTAGTACAGGGTAGAGATCAGAGTGAATTCATCTAGTATGTGAGCAGCAAATCCTGTGCTCTCCAAATAACATCTGTGTTGTACAGTCTAGATAAATCTCCTTTCTGACAGCTTTCTCTGGGGAGTGAAGCCTTCTCTCCTGCTCTTCTGAAGCTGCAGTGTGGTTAAAAGGGGATGTAGCATTATGAAGGGAGATGCATAAACGCCAGGGCGCTCTCCAAGCCTTGGATGATTAAGCCACGTTTTTAAAAGAAATTCTCCAGGGGTGCCAAGCTGGACTGCCATACCGCAGTGTCAGATAGGTACAGAGCCTCCCTTCTTCCCGCCAGGGGTGCTGGCTCCTTGGACTAACATGGGAAGGTACCCTTTTTACTGAAACTGCAAGAACTCAAGCGTGTGTGGCTGCGCACAGGTGTGCATGTTTGTGTGAGGTTGTGCAGCTCCTGTCCATCAGTTAAATCTATGCCAGTGTGTGGTTCCCTTCCCTGTACAGTCACATGAAAGAGGTCAGGGCTTTCTGTTTAAATGTGGTTAAGTTTACCTTGGTCCTTTTTGTGTTCCGGGACTTGAAACGGCACACCAAGAAGTGACAAGACCAGGGTGTAGGAACCAGACAAGCCTCTGTTCAAGAGTCCTCAACAATCACCCTGAAAAATCATGTTGCTTTCCTCCTCCTCTTCCACGCAAAAGCCCATGGCTCATATGGCGGCTAGCTTTTTATTCACTGAGGTGTGCTGCACTGCTGTCCCTGGTTTGGGGGGTGGTGCAAAGGTCTTGTATATTTGATGCGGTTGTAATAGGTCCCAAGAGCTAGAGGTGGGAGAAGTTGTTCATAGCCCATGTGTCTCATCCCAGAGAATAGTGGGGAATTTGTTCTGTTCAGACTTCCCAGTGTTTTCCCTCTTGTTCTTCGGGGTTTGTTCTGTCATGGGATTCTGATAAATGTGTTGAGAACGTGCTGCTTAAGCGCTCCGTCTTTGGCCTCGGGCCCCATCTTTTGCTGGGACAGTTCATGCATGACTTGCTGTGAGCTTGCCTTGCACAAAGGTGAAAGTCTTCTTGAACAGGAGGTCCCAGGGTCTAGTTTTCTGGCTGCTTTACAGGTCAGAACAAATGAAGTGTAATTGGTAACTGTGGGGTCCTTGTTTAAGAAATATGTGCGTGTCGGTGAGTAGTCTGACTGTGGTGTTACTTGTTGCAGACTCTCCAGAGCTGTGGTTAGATCCAAACGAAGGTCACTCAGCTGGATAGTTATCAATGCTCAGCCTTTGGGCAGGTGGGGAAGGAGGCTAAGCTGCTGACTCTGGCCAAAAGCAAGGCCTTCCCAGGAATCATGGGCACATGCCCGTGGTTGAAGGATGCTCAGATGAAATCCCATCTCTCTGCTAGTTATTCAGCATGTGGTAGTCTCCAGTACTACTTGTTAGGCACCATCAACTCTTGAAGCTCAGGGTGGGAGTTCATATCCCATGTGGAGAGAGAATGGTACTTAAAGAACTTTAGGATCCTTTTTTTTTTTCTTTATTTGCCAAAGGTCTAACTTTTAAAGTGTCTGAACAGGTTTTGCTGCACTTGACTTCATGAAAGCTCATTTACAATGCACTGATGGACTGACTCCCGCCCCCTTCCCCTTTCACCTTGTGCTTTCAATGCCTCTTGCCACGGTATTGGGAAGCTGTGTGTGTTCTCTGCTAGGGGTGTGTGTGCAGGGGGTGGGGTGTGACAAACATGGTACCTTCTGAAGTGTAGTTCTTAAATACAACCAATGTTGAACAACAGAACTGTGTGGCTTTTATTTTGTGAGTGGCTGTGTAAGGAGATGTGTGTATAACGTTACTTTTCAGCCTTTCTNCTTGCCATGGTATTGGGAAGCTGTGTGTGTTCTCTGCTAGGGGTGTGTGTGCAGGGGGTGGGGTGTGACAAACATGGTACCTTCTGAAGTGTAGTTCTTAAATACAACCAATGTTGAACAACAGAACTGTGTGGCTTTTATTTTGTGAGTGGCTGTGTAAGGAGATGTGTGTATAACGTTACTTTTCAGCCTTTCTAATAACTCTGCTTGTATTCTTCACTGGTGCAAGCTGCTGGTCTGCAGAACTGCCTTCAAAACAGCAATACCAACTGCATTATTGTGTGTCTTCATGACTGTCCTCATACTACTCTCATAAGCCTGAAAAGAAAGCTGGGAAATAAGGTGGGATCCTTGAACCCTGACAACAACACATGTTGATGGGGAAAGAACAAATTCCCTTCCCTGCTGTCTTGAATGGTGTCACCATGCTCTGGTCACTGATGGGACCAATGGAGCAAACTACACTACCGGGTCTAATGAGTTCTATCAGTTGCTTGTTCTTCGGGATATCTTGTCCTCTGTTTGGTCCTTCATCCAATTCATACTTTGGTCAAAGAGATGTTGGGGGGCAGCTTCCTCTGTGTGTACCTCTGCTGTATGTTAGCAGTCTTGGGTGGTGGAGTCCTCTCTACCTACTAATGACACAAGTTATTTTATGGTAATATCAACTCTACAGCAATCTTGGCATTGAACTATCATCGAACTACCCTAAATCCAAGCAAATTTCTAATGTGTAGTAAAATCAGGAAGAGTTGAGTAGAGATTAGGGATGTTGCCGGTGGTGGGGAGAAAGAGAAGCAGGTGTCTGAGCTTGGGGTGCTACAGTTGGCATTCTCTCCTCGCGCCTTTGGGGAACAGTGTGAATGTGGAGGGAGTCGGAAAGACAAGCGGATAAAGTCTTCTGTGACCATGGGTGTTCACCCTTTCCTGCTGTGCCTACTGTGATCGTAATGTCTTTGAGCACACAATTGCTTTTGTTCTGCTAGACTTGATGGTCTCTTGTGTCTGATGCTATAGTCTTTCTGTTGTGCAAATGTCTCTTGGGTAACGTGCACGGTTGGCACCATAAAGCTCAGAAATGTCTCGGGTTGCGCAGAGACACAGAGGAAACTGAGGGATGAGAACTGTGTAATTTGAAAACCGGATCAGACTTGAGGATTTTTCACTTGTACTTCTTGTCTTGTTTGCTTTTATTACCTTAGATCCTGTAATACATTCCTTTTCTTTTGCTTCCCACACTCCCCTGTTTTTTTGAAAAGTGGGATTTTTCTAAGGAGAAGTTAATTTTCTCTTAATCCTTTTAGATCATGGCTGCAGGATCTTTCCTGTGGAAAGAGAAGAGCGTGGGTTTTTAAGCTGATGCACTGTTTCCCTTGCCTTGATGATCCCCTGATCAGCCCAGTGATAGTTCAGTAAATGTGGAGTGATAAAGCAGGTCCAAGGTGAGTCAGTGGGGCAGGATCAGGGCCATGGTTGAGGAGGTATGAGACATAGCTGCAATGCAGAGGCAATCTAACACAGGTAGGGGCGAAGGGAGAGACCTTCATCATCAAAGGAGCTCTTGAGGAAAAGAGGGGCGGGCCTGGGCCTAGCCTGCTGTTTCTTTTCTTCACAGCAGTTCTTACCAATGAGCAAGCCGACCTTGAACTTGGCCAGCTGCTCTTTGAAGTCCTACAATGCGGATGGTGCACTCGGGGTCTTGACAATCTCTTGGCAGGCCTCTGTGTTGATGCATGGTCAACCCATGCTGCGTCCCAGCCCTGGAAGCAGAGCAGAAACTGCAACAGAGAGTACTGCTGTTGCACACGTTTTTTCAACGTGCTTTTCTCTAAGCCTCCCTTCTGCCACGTGTGTGGGGAGCTTCCTTGCCCTCTGTTTGGTTTATGCTCTTCATCTTCCTGTTTTGGAGACTGTACCTCTCCCATCAGTGTCCTGGGAAGTCCCGAAGTCACCGTCTTCCGGAGGCACTTTTCTGCATTGGCGCTGCCTAGACACGGAAAGGGAAAGGGATGCTCTTACTGTGACAAACACATGCAAAGTAAGTTCTAATTACTGCCTTGCAAAGTCAAATATTTGTTGCAAGCAGAGGACTAATTGTGGGGGGAGGGAGCGGAAGTCGGAGGCTCTTGGAGTGTAAGTGGAACAGATGCCCGGACGCCTTGGGGAAACGCAGCTTTCCTCTACAAATCAGAGCTTTAAATTACAAGGCTTTTACCAAAGAGAACAGTTGTGGGAAGTCGTCTGCTCTCATTTGCGTAATGGCTTCTGTCACTGGTGATTAGACACAGGATGAAGGAAAAGAAATTTGACAATTAGGAATGAGCGATCATTAATCAGAATCTTTGTTAGAAGGAGGGAAGGGGGGGAGAATATCCTGCAAACAACGGAGGCAGCCACTAGAGCCACAGTGAAGTCCATGAGAAGCATAACTCTGAGTGCTACTGTTGCTCTCCAGAGCCCCCTCTGCCTAGGTACGGAGGAGCAACAAGGGTCTGGGCTTTGGTTGGAAAGCTCGTGGAGGAAGGCAGCTAAGTAGAATCCTTCCCGTGCTGTTCAGCAATTCTCAGCTATCTGCTTAGTAAGGGAGAGAATATATCCTGGAGCCCTCTCCTTGCCCTATCAACACCTTGCACTGCCTTCTCAGTGCCTGGCTGTAAACTGCCAGCAGAAATCACAGAAAGAACTTAAATTTTTGCGGTCTCCTTTGCACACGCCTTGCACGCAGCCTTGCAGTTTCTGGTGCAGAGGGCAGCAGGCACAGGGCTTGACTGTCATGCAGAAAGATTAGGACGAGCAACGTGAAAGCAGTTCCAGGGTCTTTTCCTGATAATGTCATTTCCTACAAGGGCGAGGAGGAACCTGATGGGCTGCGTGACAGGTAAAGAAAAGAAAGCAGTTGTAACTTCTCTGTGTCTGTCATTTGCTGGCTTAGCTCATCATCCAGCCATGCACAATCCACTACGTGCATTTGTTTGGGTTTTGATCAAATTACATGGGAAACCTAGGTTTCCTACAGCTGTCATTCAAAGTCTTGTCAGGTTAAACATTTTGATTACATAAAGAGGCATTGCCTCTGATTAGATCAACAGCTATAACTCGGGGGAGGGGGCACGTAATGTTGGCTGGTGCATCTCAAGTCCTAAGGTTAGTGGATTCATTGATTTCAGTGACAACTCCTGTCTTTGCAAGGCTGGGTCATTTACTTGAGGCAGAGGTCTCCATCAGGGTAATTATTCTTTCTGTGACTGGAAATCAAAGCAGGTAACTCCAGAGGGGAGAGCCGAAGCCATGTCGCCTTGCTCCTACCTGGCTCTGAGCTCAGACAAACGATAGCAGCTTGGATTTTCAGCCTCTTCCCCAGCCTAGCGTTGTTCACCACAGGAACTCAAAAGACAAAACAGTGGATCTCAGGGCAGGATCTGGCAGGGCTTTTCATCCAGTAGTCATCATGAGAGAAATTATGAGAATCATTGGTCCCATTGCTCAGGGTGGAGAGATGTGTCGGGTGGTCACTTTTATCCCCTCTCANGCAGGGCTTTTCATCCAGTGGTCATCATGAGAGAAATTATGAGAATCATTGGTCCCATTGCTCAGGGTGGAGAGATGTGTCGGGTGGTCACTTTTATCCCCTCTCAAACGAGTGAAGGGAGGGCTGCTTCTCGTTCACAGCATTTTAAGTGTGTATTTACATTTGGAGGCGTGCGCCTCATGTTTTTTGTGGGTGCTAAGGCACCTTGTGGTGTTGTGGGGCTTTCTGTCTGAATTCACCTCACAAACTTCCTGTAAACCCTGAGAAAGCCCAGACTTCAACATGGCAAGGTATTGCCTTTGCTGTAGGAGATGTCACTGTGCTGGATGGCAGGAGCCACAGGAGTCACTTTCATGTCAGAGTTTCAGTTGTGTTTTTTTACTGGGTAGTCTGGATTCACCTCCCTTGACAGGGAGGACGTTTGGATGCGACTTGAAAGCCCTTGGGAAGCCGGGAAGGGAGGAGAGTGTACGCTATCCTGTGCGCGGGTAATCTGCGTTACAAGATCTGCCGCACGCTCTCTGCTCCCTGAGCTGCTTCAGCACCGCTGGCCTCACGCGGTGAGCTCTGAGGGCTCTAGCTGAGCTGAAAGCAGCTAAAGGAGTGAGGTAAAATCATTTGCTTTTACAAAGGGACAGGGCCCACGCCCACAGTGAGGGCACAGTGGGTTATAACAGCATCCAAGGGGCAGCTTTTGTGGGAGAGCTTAGTGCCACGGACGATGGACTGATTCTGCTCCAAGTTCCTCTGCCAGTCCCTCAGAAGCTGCTCCTATCCATCTGTGTTTTGCTGGGGTAAAATGCTTCTGGCAGGGAAGAACTACTGGTGCTCGTGGGTATTTAGGTCAAATGCCAGCCACTATAGGTTGTGGAGCTGGATGGTATGGGGCAGTAAGGCCTTGCTTGGCATTTGAGGTAATAAACTTCTGGTCTGTCAGCTCATGTGAACCGTGGGGATTTGTAGAGCTGGGGAGTCTCAGGGCCATGTTACCTGGGCTGTCAGCTCTGACACTGCTGTGGCAGGGCAGACCTTAGTGCTCTCCCGAGCCTGTGTTCAGGGGTGGTGCAAACCTCCGGGGTGAGCAGGAGTGGGAACCTCTGAGCGCGGTTTGGGGCTCTGAAGAACCCGTTCATCTGCCACCAATTCACTCCAAGCACAGCCTGGGGCCCCTTGCTTCTACCTCCTCCCCAGCACAGAGGCAATACCGCATCTCCTGCTTTTGCTGTTTGTTTATAGCTCTCCCCATCCCATCTGTCTTTCTCTTCTCCTTCCTCCCCTTCCTTTTCCCTCCCTCTCCCTCCTCCCCCTCATTCCCTGTAAGCGATTAATCATTTTGACAGGCTCGGCGATGGCCTTTATTTCCTTGAGGCGGCCAAGAAATGTCTGTGAGCACCTTCTCTGACACCCCTCGTGTTCTCTCGCCAGTCAGATCAACGACTTCGCTTGGAGTGACACCATCAGAAACACGGGGAGGGGAGCAAGGGGGGGGAAGCAGGCAGTGGGGCAGCATCCCGTTCGGGTGCCATGTGGGCCCCCGTTAGCTGTGATGAATATGTCATTTCACTATAGCTTGAATGTGTCATACTTTGCTCCCTCCTTCTCCCCAGGCTCCCCTTCAAATCTTGGTTTCAGTGCAAAGGCGGTTGGGAAGAAATCAGTCTGCTCAGAAAAAATATCAACCTCCAACAGAGTGGCTGGAGGGAAGAGCTGTCGGAGAAGAACGAAGAGCAGGCTGGGATCATCAAGGGAAAAAGAATGGGGATGATTTTGCAGATGGATGTGGAAGCCCTCCTGGGAAACTTCCCTTTGCCTTGTGCAGAAAGGAAGTTGCCTCTGAGTCTCTGTTGTGGTTCACTTGGACTTGTCATGTCGTCATGAGGATGCCTTCCATTCACCTGCAGCCGCAGGAGCACTCAGGTCACGGTACGTGCTGTTGCAAATGCTCTGTCACCTAAATAGAATGAAAACTGGGTGGATCGGGGTGCGTGATATTCCCAAAGGAATTTTTTACCTGCTCGAATCGAGCTTTACAGCATCACCCTTCCCTTGGACCAAGGGATGCGATACCTCTAGCGTTATTCTCTCTCTTCTTAGCATGAAAGCAGATGTCCTCCACAGTGGGAAGGAGAGGGCCAGTAATAACCCAGGGGCTCTGGGGGTGTCTAGAGACCTTCTGTGCAGAGCAGCGGATTATAACACATACTTAAAGAAGCGGAGGAGATGGTGCAGGAGAAGAAGGTGAAGATGATACACTAGCAGTCAGATGGAATGTGATGTAAGAAGGTCTTGCATAAGGTGGGTTAGGTATCATCAGGCAGGAAACTGGCCTAGTTTCATATTCCTATTAAACAAGTAAATAAGCCCTGAGCTGAGCGTAGAAGACAGTGGACAGGCTCATCCTGGATGAAAGCTCCTGGAGTGAGACTGCCCCAACTCTTCAAGAAGGGCAAAAAGCAGGGCAGATGGAAGGGAGTGTCTGTGCTTGGAAGTCACCATCTCTTGAGATGGGACAAGGCAGCAACACAAGGCGAAACCCCCTAGCTCGATGCAGCTATGCCTCTGGGAGGAGTAGCCAGGCAGGTGATAGCTCCCATTTGACTCTGGGAAGATCACACTCTTTTTATGAAACATCAGTGCTCACTGTTTACGTGAGCTTGAGTTCTTGCGCTACACGAAAGATGTGAGAGTCAGTTTTAACTGCAGGGCTCACCAGCAGCAGCCTGGACTGGTTCAGTGAAGGTGCTGAGGGAAAACCACAACCTCAGTCCTACACCTCCCTGGTGTCTGTTTTCTCCTTGTGACAAGGTTGCCCTTCAAGTACAACCTAAAAGTTGACACAGCTTAAGTATGAAGGGAGGGCAGTGAGCTCAGCTGGAATAAACGTCTTTGCCCCTTGTGGGCTGGGTACATCAGATCCCTGGAAGGTAGGAAGACTTGAACGAAAGAGGAGTGAACAGGCGCTTTGCAGCAGACAAAAAGGCAGGGTGTGCTCCCTCTGACAGACATTCTGCCCCATCTCTGGGGAGTGACGTCTGCCAAGGTCACTGCTGAGTTTCTTTAAACTAGCATTTTTCTCAAGGAAATATTGATTTTGTGCTGATGGTGCTAAGCAGTGTTGTTGAACGAGAGGCTATGAATGCTTGGCAGAGCAGCAGTGGCCCTTCTAGTTGGCTAGGCTCGCTGATCTGGCTTGCCTTCTGCAGGCTTGTGTCTATGTGTCCAGGGTGAGGAACGCTGGCTTTGGGCTTCCATGCTAGTGACCACAAATGGCTTCAGTGCCTCCTCTTGAATGCGGGGTAGTTATGTTTGCTCCCCTGTGCTAGGTCAAGGACGGAAGTCAGTCATTAGCAGCAGAAAGTGGCCTGTCCCTGGACAGATTACATCCAGTAATAGGAAGTAATATTTCTTTCTTGAATATAACATAAGAAGGGAACATGGCAGAGGTCTTAAACTGTTTATCTCAGTGCCGGGAGTTTTCAGAGAGAACGTATGAGATCTTCAGAAATCAAGTCCAACCAATGCAGTTAGCAGTGGCTATCCTAGAAGGCCTGTTTTAAATCATCAGCAGCTCTAATGAGATCTAAGTCTTTAAGGGTTCCTGCCTGTTGTGTGCCCTCAAGGCTTTGCGTCACATAGCGCTGCAGTGACAAAATTTGTGTCTTTGCCCTCCCAAGCCACGAGCAGCAAGCAGAACACGATGCTGTTTGTCGTATTCTCTCTTTACGAGGCCAGACCACGGAAAGGGGAGCCTGAGAGTGTGCAGCAGTGGGTTCTCTCTGCTGCTTTCATCTGTTAAATTCAACCTTGCCTGCCCAGAGAGATTATGGTGTCTTCATCCTTAGAAATACTAACTTGACTGGCCAAGGCCCTGAGCAATCTCATCTAATTGTACCTGCTTTAAGCAGGAGATTGAACTAGATGATCTCCCGAGGCCTCTTTCAACCCAGATTATCCTAGGATCCTATGGGTTTGCCCAAGAGAACTCATCACCTAACGTGCTGTATTTCATCACACCTCATGAAATGATTACAGAGCCCAGATAACCCAGAATGTAAGGGTAGTATCAGATCATTCTATTTCTCTGTGCAGAAGCCTTCGTGGCAGGCTGTTGTAGACTACTTTCTTTGGTCTCCAGGGTTATGAAGACCTTCCCCAGTGAACTTGCACCATGTCTGCCGGCAGAGCCATCAGTAGGGCTCAGTAGGGCAGGCTCAGTTGGCTGGTAATGGATTCAGAGCTCTTAGTCATCGCATGGCAGACGCTTGTCCCTTCTCCTCATTGAGTGTCCATACCATGCAGTGGAGAAGGTGGGACACTGCAGGGCAAGGGCAGAGCTCTTTGACTGCAGAACCAAAGCAGCATTGCCACATCAGCACAGTGTTGAGGCTTGGCTCGCTGCTGCAGACGTCTTATTGCTGCAGCTGAGCTGGTGTCCTCTGCTCGCTTCTGTGCTGAACTGGTGGGATGAATGAGCTCACATGGGGATGTCNCATTGCCACATCAGCATAGTGTTGAGGCTTGGCTCGCTGCTGCAGACGTCTTATTGCTGCAGCTGAGCTGGTGTCCTCTGCTCGCTTCTGTGCTGAACTGGTGGGATGAATGAGCTCACATGGGGATGTCAGTGTTGCTGTGCAGATAAATCTGTGGCTTGTCCTCTCCTGTAAGGCTGTGGTGTGTGAATGCTGCTGTGGTCCCAAGCCCGCCAGAATTATGGGGAGCCCTGTTTCCAGGCAGGGGCTGACCGTCCTGCCAGGGTGCTACAATGAGGTGGTGAGATGACTTGCCTAGTTGCGAATGGGAAGGCGTTGCAGTCACGAGCCGTGATCCTCACTATGGACAAACTGGACTATGCCCAGTTAGCAGGAGGCTGAATGAGAACTCGCCCCTGCTTTCGGGTGTGCAGGATCCAATTTGAGAACAGGTATGTGCTGTATGCTGTGCTGTTGCTGGCTTGTGGATTTCTGCAGCTTCAGGTTCAGGTGCTGAGCACCCTTGTAATGGCCTGGGTCATCCCCTGTCTTTTGGAAAATCTGAGATAACCCTCGGTTATTGGCAAGCATCACCATGTTGTGCAGCTGTTCCAGGCTTCTAAGCAGCACCCGATGCTTAATGGGAAAGCTGAAGCACGAGGCTAACTTTGCATGTTCCTTTAGGTGACAGAGGTGCTTGTGCCCTTGGGCACTTCAGAATTGGAGGTTGGATTTAGGAATCTCACATCTCGGGTGCCCTGGCCAGCACAGACATTTGTGTCTGGGCTCTGTCTGTCTGGGCTGCTCTGAACGTTATGGATGTGTTGCTGCTGTCTTTGCCGAGTGGATGAAAGTGTTTGTGGTAAAATGTAATCAAGTGGAAAATTGCAGTGCATATAAACACATATGGCACTCAATGACTGGGCATTAGGCACAGTGACTGCAGGCAAAAAAAAATTATCTGTAAACGTTTCGCAGCAAGTTTCAAAATCTTAAAGAACAATAAGATATTAGCAATTTAATGGGGTGATTCAGCGAGGCAGCGATCCTCGGGTTGGGAGAACGAGGATGCATGCAGCTGCAGTGATGGGAGCGGCTGGGATTACTCAGCCGAGCTCAACAAGCCCTGTCTCCCAGCACAAGATAGCTGCCAAAGGTTTCCTTTGCATGGCAAGGTGGCTGTGCTTGGAGAGGAGAGAGCCAGGAGGTGGCCCGTGAACCTTACCAGCGCCACCTTCCAGCCTCCTCCAAGAGCCTGCTGTTTACAGCAGCATTTGGAAGAGGTTGCATGTGGTCGATGAGGCCGAACTGATGGGCTAGGTGGATCAGGCCTGGCTCAGGTTGGGAGCTGTGCAGGCACTGCAGGTTAACGGCTGGCTTGGCCTCCTGGAAAGGGAGTGCTGGGTCCCGTTCACCTCTTGTGCCTCCAGGCTCCGTCTGCTTATGCTGCCCAGGGCAGCACCTTCCTAGCTATTGCAGAGCCTGTAGTAGTCCAAATCCTTCCCGGGAGCAACTGCTTTGCACCCTGCTACTGGAACTGCACTTGGGTCTTTCACATCTAACACTATGGGACTTCTCTCCCTGAGCTGGTCGTCTGTCTCCAAACCTCTTGCTTTGATCCCACTGCTTGCAGGGGACAAAGGCATGTCAGGCCAGTGTAAGGAAGTGATTTTTGCTGAGTTGTTGTCTTACCAACGTCCAGCCTTAGACAGTTTGCCAGGTGAAGCCAAAGACATCAATACAGGCCTGTCTGTAATCTCACTGAAGTTACACTTTGCTAATGATCCAGGCACTTGGGTCTCTTGTTTTTTTTTTTTTTTTCTGGAATTACCAGAAAGGTGTCTTTCTCCTCTTGCCGTATGCTGACTTCCCTTTTTCTGACATGAAGAAGGTTACCTGTGAGTGGGAGGAGAAATGCACCTCGCCAGTGTTACTTGGATGTACATTTCCCAAGGGACACAGGAAAGTAGCTTGAATACTAGGAGGAATATAGCTTTGGTGGCTCTACTCACTGCCTTGAGGTCCTGGATCTTGGTGGTCAGACATGCTCAGCAGTTGGTGAGGGAACAGGTTCTGAAGCAGCAGTGAAGAGGGCACCAAATGGGAAATCCCAAGGATATTGGCAGTTTGGTCCAGCAAAGCCTGGCTGATTCCAATCCTACCTGGGGAGCAATCTTTCCAAACTAACGAGTCACAGTAAGAACTGCCCAAATGAAAAAAAAAAAAAAAATAGGCAAAATTAATGTTTCTAGACTGTAGGTGACTGCTTCCCAGGAGTGTAAGGAACATAGCGGGGCCCTAAACTGATGTGAGTAGAGCACTACTAGATTTGTCTTCATCTCTCTGCATAGGACCTTTCGTTTTCATGCTAGTTCATATACAAACATGAGAACACGCCTTTTCTTGGCTCTGGTCCCGCAAACAGAGACCCTAGTGCCTGGATCGTTAACAAAGTGTAACTTCAGTGAGATTACAGACAGGCCGGCATTGATGTCTTTGGCTTCACCTGGCAAACTGTCTAAGGCTGGACTTTGATAAGACAACATACCTGCCACACTTGTGTATGCAGCTCTGGGTAGAATTGGAAAGAATAACTGTGGGAGAAGCTTTTAATCAATTGCTTTTAAATTATGTTATTTTTATGACATGTTTTTATCCATTTAAGAAATTTTTTTTTTTTTTACTCTTATCTCCTTAAACATGGTATACTATAAAGAAAGATTATATTTCTTGCCTGGTGTCATCTGCTGGTTTAGGCATTCGTGGTATTCCCCTCTATAAGCATGCTTTCTCCTGGTGATCCATAGGGAAGTAATTGTCCTAGTAGTAAATTGAGCTGAGACACGCCTACCTCTATTGAGTAGAGATACGTTTGCGCGTGCAATTCCCCTGTCCTTATAACCTTCAGATGAAGCCAGTCCTCAAAGGACTTCCCCAAAACCCCACAAAATACTCTGCTGTGGTCAAAGTTGTGAAGTTCTTCCTGAGGCTTGTCCCTTTTAAAGGGCTCTCTGCATTTGCTTGAACTAACTCCCTGCCTATTCTACTCTCTGCTCTGCTACCTATGGACTGTCGCTTGTTGCCGGCTTGATCTTTTCTCTGGGTATTTCCATGCTGCTGCAGCGGCAAACCCAGAGTATCTGAGCCTCCCGTCTGCACATGAAAAAAGGGGTTAACAATCCCTGCCCTTTGCCTGCTTGATCTCATCAGTCTGCACATAAATCTGGAGACAGAGATCTCCTAGACCGTGTACATATGGTGCCCTGAGCAACAGTCTTTGTCTACCTACCTCAGCTCTCTGCTGAGAACGCCAGCTCTTACCTCCTGCCAGCGGAGAGAGCGGATCATGTCTGCTGGGATTTGGATGGAGGTGTAATGACCTATTTCCACAGGGAAGGGCAGGACTGTAAAGAGTAAGGCTTTCTGTTTCTGGGTACACTGGTGTCATCGGTCCCAGCTAATACCTACTGCCTTCTCTGTCCGTCACTTAAGTCCTCATGTGAGCCTTGCATGCATGGTGCTACATAAAAATGAACCCTCAGGACCTGTGGACCTCTCGAGGCTCCCCACTGTGATCAATGTTTTCCTTCATGTTCCTTGGATTTCAAATAGTTCAGAGATGAGTGACTGCACCCATCCTGACCTAGAGGCAGAGTCAGATCACTGGTAGGCAGGAAGCCTCTGGGTAAAGGGAGCAGAGCTGTGGTCTGTGGGTGAGTGGATTTGAGTGCAAAGGGAAGGGCTGGATTTTCTTGGAGGTGTTAACTATGATGTGTTTGCCTGTGTTTGCACGCACAGGCCTAAGCAGAGGTCTGGAGTGTCTGGCATTCTAGGAGGCTTCTACATGAGCTCTCAGTCATGGCGTTGCCCTTCAGCATGAGTGAATGAGCAACAGGCTGAAGCAGGGCCCTGCACTCGTGAGCCTGGGTACCAGTTTCCTTGGGGAGTTGCTGGGAAAATGTGGGCTTAGCTGGGAGAGAGTTTACTGAGCTGCTCCCAAGGATGAGGTGCTTCTGAGGAGGACTAATAGAGGGGGGACGTCATGGCTTGTTGTGAACAACTGGTATCTGCCCCTGGGCCTGAAGTGCAAATAGGTCCTACCTGCATGGGCAGCTGCTTCTGTGCCCAGGGGTTACGGTGCCGTTGCTGTGACTCTGGTGAAGGTTCTCTGGAGGATGACATGTGGGTCTTCTTTCTGGCTTATGACCAGTGGAGGGGAGAAAGTCCTTGAGCAACTGTGTGAGAGACTTTGTAGATAGCCGGTGGACTGCTCCCCTTGAGCAGGTAGCCACCTCCACCGCTCCCGCAGCTCAAGTGCTCTTCTGAGACACGCAACTGGTGGTGCTCTTTATGCAGGTCAAGAACGGAAACACTCTCCTCTTGCTTGCTCAGGTAGGCAAACTGGTGGTTCAAGGCATAGGTAGGCACACTGGAAATGGTAGAGTTGACAGAGTGCACATGCTGGCTGTTCCTGTGATAGAGTCCTGAGTCACTGTCCCATTGTCCCCATCCACATGGCATCTATGGTACTGGTGGCAGGTCTGCGTGTCACACCTGAAAGAGCTGTACAACTCAAGCACAGCCAGGGAGAGATTTTTAAGTCAAGAAGCAGCTGTTCATTCAGTCGGTGTAAGCTTGTGGGTAACTGAGGGAATTCTCTTGGTTTCTTTTGTCTAAACCCCTCCTTCCCAAAGGGCCTCCTGTCAAGGTTTGAAGGCGCTGGGACAGAAAATCTACTGCTGCTGTGAGGAATTTGCTCCAGAGGTGAAAGGCCCCCATCGCTTCATGTAAAACCCATCACCGGATATCACTTTTGACTGGAATTTGTCTGGTTTTACTGCAGGTTCTTCTCTTCCTCTGTCAGCATCAGGAACCTGTATGGACATGGGCACGCTCCCCTGGGCCCCAGCATGCAAGTTGCCTTTGACCTCTGGGTACCACTCCTCGCACTGTGCTGATTTTTACTTGATTTGGCCTGCAGCTGCCCTTGAACAGCAGCCAGACCTTGCAGGTCAGCCTGGCTCAGTGTGCCAGGAGGGTTTGCCATCAGGCTGGTTGCTGCCTGCAGCCTCTGGTGCTGCAGTGATGACCTGCCTTTCCCAAAGTGGCTCTGCAGGGCTCGCTCCGCTCCTCAGGAGCAGCTGTGCCAAGCTGTCTCCCCTGGTGCAGCCAGGCAAGGCATTGCTGTCACCTCTGGCAGTTGCTGTACAGCTGTCAGACCCTCTCGCTCCTTCCCGAGCAGGGCAGAGCTGCTGATAGCACCTGCTGATTCTCGTATTGCCTCCTGGTTTATTAGACGTTGCCCTGGGAAGGCACCATCTAACACTAGCCTTGCACCCTGGGCACAGCCAGGCAGTCGCTGCCCAGCGGTTTCCAGACACTGGGGCAAAAATATCTACCTGATGCTGGATGTGTCTGCAAGCACCCACGCACACTGGCACAGCAGGAGAGTAGGGGTGGGTGAAGAAATCCCTGCGGTAATCCCTGGGCTCGGGGTGCAGCCCCGTGCGAGGGTGATGATGAAAGGTGGTGGCTGCGGTGGGATATGAAAGCCCCAGGATCTGACAGCTGAGGGCATGGCGTTGCTTTTAAAATGCTTAAAGGCAGCTGAGTAATCAGAGTGTGAGTGAGTGAGCGAGCGGGGAGCTGTGCTGTGGGCCCAGGAGAGGAAAGCTCAGTTTTGAAGTGTCTGGGTTTGCGGACACCGGTGGGGGTGAAGACCAAAGCGTCTGAGGTAAGCAGAGGAGAGCAATGAAAAATCCTCAAGAGGAAGGCACAGACGGNACAGCTGAGGGCATGGTGTTGCTTTTAAAATGCTTAAAGGCAGCTGAGTAATCAGAGTGTGAGTGAGTGAGCGAGCGGGGAGCTGTGCTGTGGGCCCAGGAGAGGAAAGCTCAGTTTTGAAGTGTCTGGGTTTGCGGACACCGGTGGGGGTGAAGACCAAAGCGTCTGAGGTAAGCAGAGGAGAGCAATGAAAAATCCTCAAGAGGAAGGCACAGACGGACAAACCCCTCACCCTCCCTCGCCACAAAGACAGCGAGAGAAGAGATGGGGGCCTGCGGCTATAGGGGTGTGTGACGGTGACACAGGGGCACAGCCGCGGGTGCCCCGCCGGGGAGGGCCGGCCATGCCCGTCCCAGCGCTGCCCTGTGCTGCTGCTGTCTGGCCACGGCGTGGACCCTGCGGTCTGTGCGGGGCTCCGCGGGGCTGCGGGGAGCCCTGGAAGGGTGCCGGCCTGCAGAGGTGGCTGAGCCAACGCAGGGGTTTTGAGCTGAGACAGCAAGAGGGTGAAATGCCTCATTCTGAACTGAGGTCTCACGGGAGCTGCTTTCCCATGAAAATCCCCTGGCGCAGAGTCCTGGTACGTCAGAGCCTCCGGGCATGAACTGGAATCCAGTTTCATCCTCAGCTTTGGAACCCGGGTGCTAGACCTGGGTTGGGCTTGCCTATTCTAGACCGTATGCACAGGTGCTGGGGATGTCTGTGAGAACAGGTACCCGAGCATTGGCGTTGCTGTGCTAGGTGCTGTGCAATTACAAGCGTATGATGCAAGTCGTGCTTTCGTTGTGTCACGTATGATGTTCTACACCAACACAGTCCTGCTGAGGTCTGTGTGTACTCTAGTCGCAGTGCTGGGAGGAGATTTTGTGTGTGAGAGCTAATGGGGGCTACTCACATTTCTGTTAGTGGGTTTGGGGTTGGTTTTTTTCCCCCGCACTACCATAAAATGAAAGAAAAGTTCTTCCTTGTTTAATCTGCTTCTCTAAGCAGGTAAATCAAGCCAGGACGTGTTTTCCATGGCTCGCCTGAGTTTGGATTTTTGCACCACTGGCTGCTTTTCCGTGTTTCGCGGCACTAGAAATTACACTGGGGCGCACTTCGGGCTTGGAAGAAGCCGTCGGGCCGTAGCTGTGCTCACGGCTGTCCGTCGGGCGCCCGTGCGCACGCTGGCCTCCGCTGTAGTGTCTGTCTGGCCAGAGGAAAGGAGGAAGGACAGGTGGCCCGTGACGCCCCTTCCACGGCGCAGGTGATGCTCTAGCTCCTATAAGCACTCTCCGGTGCAGGGTGCTCTTGTTCTTCACCCTGTTGTCCCGCACCAGCGGGGCTGGGACTGGGCCCTGCCCAATGTCTCCCCTGGGGCCCCTCTGAGCGCTCCCTGCCCTTCTCCCCCCCGACCCAGCCCCGAACCAGCGCGCTGCCTGCCTTCCCCCCTCGCCCTTCGTCCCGGCGGGAGACGGAGCATCCTGCGCCTCGGCTCCCCGCGGGGCCGGTGCTGGGGCCGGTGCTGGGGCCGGTGCTGGGGCCGGTGCTGGGGCCGGTGCTGGGGCTGCAATGCGCGCGCCGGACGCGCGAGGGCAGCAAAGCACCGCGGGAGAGGCAAGCGCGCGCGCTCGGCCGCGGGCTGGTGACAAAAGCGCCCTCGGCTCGGGGCGG